>JAVHZT010000243.1:0-51394 GCA_035079005.1 Fraxinus americana | reverse complement strand
TCTCAGCCAGATCATTAATTAAATAACCATATGAAGACAAATTCATGAGTCAGCGACAATTCTTTAAGAGAAGATATAGGAAAAATTCATCACCAACAAAGGAAAAAACTCACGAGCTTAATTGCCACTTCTTCATTGGTCTGTATATTAGTCCCTGCACCCAGAGAACATCAAACAACGAACACTCAACTATAACAACATACACAACATGAATTATAAATAAACAAGCAAAGTTAGATATAATTAGTAAAATTACCGAGATAGATCTCTCCAAAAGATCCACTGCCGATTTTCCGACCGAGTCGATACTTATTTCCCACCCGCGGCTCCATTGATAAAATCCCTTGCTCTCTTACTTCAGTCACAAAATTCACCGGTTACAAACCCGAGAGAAAAACATAAAGATCTAGGCCATCATATTGTTCCCATTAATTAGTAATTAATGAGTTACCAATTTTCTCTCTTGAAAACAACTACTAGGGTTAGGTATAGAACGGATGAGCAGAGGAAGAAAGAAGAATTTCCATGGAGTCTCTCTCTCTACAAATATATACACAACAACTGTATCTATGTGCTGAAAGTCTTGTCATACCGTTTTAATACAAGGGAAAAATTGCATCATTGATTCCCAACTTAATGTCCAAGTCATGTTAGTCCTTAAGTTTTCAAGAAATTAACTGCCAATGAAAGATCCTTGTGGCCTGTGTGGGATAAAAGGGTTCTTTTTTTTTTTTTAAGAAAGTCACGTTAAGTTAACTTTATCCAAAAGTCCTTCTAACTAAACAAAACGCTTAAAAAAATTATTCGAAATGTTCAAAATCAACTCCTTCTATTTCCACTTTTAAAAAACCTTGTCAAACATGCCCTCATCGACCAAGACTAGCAACGCGTCGATTATACATAAAAATGTAAAAAATCGAGGGAATACACCCACTAAGTGGGCCTACCCATTAAGCATTATGTAGTCATCGTCAGTTTTAAATCGATTAAGCCCTTATTCGATATAGATTAAAATCAAATTTTGATAAAATTAGATGAAATATGTGGTTGAAAAGTAGTTAATCTTATTAAATGTATGATTAAAATTAATTATTGATTTTCACTTGTGATTTTTAGTGACTTTTAGCCCACGTCAAATCGGAGCTAAACTCACATGAAATTGTCACATCTTCAATTTTATGAAAATAGGTGATTTTTCTCAAGTTTGGCCAGCGTTTAGAAATTTAAATGAGAAATATTTTCACGAATGTTGAATCATGCATGACGATTTTCAAGATTTGGATGCATTCCATTGTTGGTGATTAATTATTCAATTATATTAAATGGCTGAAACTAACTTGCTTAGTTTGAAAGATTGTAGATCAACTTGCTACAAACGAAAAAGTTTGAGACAACTAGTGAAATTTTCTTTTTAAAAAAGCGAAAGTGGAGTATTGATTCTGGCACTGTGTGTGGGGCACGCGTTGATGAGACGCGTGGCCTGAAGGGTTCTATTACGGCGAAAAATAGAAGCTGTAATGATAAGTGTCTGTCCTTGGCAGTACTTGTGTATCTTGTAAATGTCATACCGCGTGGGGTGGGCCGCGATAGGGCCTGCAATCGGCGGCGCATTTCGTGTGAGGGGGATGTGTCTGAAGATTATTATCAAGGATGTAAGAGTAAGCGTGGAAACAAATAGAAGAATGGGTTGTCTAGCTGACGTGTGCGTGGGACCACATCAAGTGACTTTCAGCCTACCTATCCAGAACGGATGTGTCACGTGATTTAACTTTCCGGTTACAGTCAACGGCGTAATTAATAGGCAAAATCCTTGTCATTATAATTTATTAATGACATTTTCAAATTATAATTTGTTTTCCTAGAGTAATTTAGCCCCTGTTTGAAAACTTCGTTTAAAAATAAAACAATTTATTTTTCAAACTGATTTTTTATACAACATTACATAAAATAAAATATGTTGCATTGTAAATTCAAAATTTTTCATTACTTTTTACCATACATTTTAAAAAAATCACTATTCAAAACATTACTTTTATACAATAATGATCATCAAATAGGGGCTTAATAGTAAGCTTAGAGAGAGCATGTTTGCTTGAACTTAAAAAAGTTACTTATCAACTACTTAATCAACCCTCTATGCACGCAATACCAACATATGGTGGCACAATTGAGGAAAGAGAAAGCTGGTAGGGTTATGTGAAAGCGGAATGGAGTTTTTTATTATCAACAAATTAAATGCTATTTTCCTTAAGGATAGTGACAGGTATACCAAATTCTTTCATTCGGTGGTAAAGAGGAATACAAAGAAGGAACTTTATTGCTACTGACCTATTTCAGGAGGATGAGACGTACACCAATTCACAAATTCGGGATTGTTCGGGAATTTGTCATATTTTCTGACAATTTGCCTGGTTCGAGTTGCTCAGATTCGAAGCTCATTGAGCTGCAGTGATTTTGAGGAATGGGCCTTTCGTTTCAGTTGTAAAAAGGTAATTCACTTACTCGTGGCATTTCTAGCCGAGAAATCAAGGAAGTACTCTTTGATATTGGAGACAATAAAATCTCTGGGGCGACATAAGACATTTACACATCGTGCTTTATCAAAAAAAAGTATGGAGGAGTTGTTGAAAGTGATTTTGTAGGGGGCTATCAAATAATTCTTCTCATCAAGATCTATCGATCAAACAAACCAATCACACGGTCATTTCTTTGGTGCCGAAGTCTAGTAATACACCGAATGTCGGGGATTATTGGCTTATATCTTGTTACAACGCATATTCTACATAAGGTGATTACTAAGATCCTTGCTTCTAGGTTGAGGCAAGCCTTCCAGGCCTATTTGGGGGAGCATTGTTGATCAAGCGCAGAGCTGCTTTTTGTTGAAGGTAGGATTATATGACGGAGAAACGTCCATCTTTGCCCACAAAGAACTTATGAGACAATATAATAGGTGGGTAAAACAGAGTTGCTCTTCGATGTTTTCTAAAGATTGATCTAAGGAAGGCTTATGACTCGATTAGTTGGGATTTTCTTAAAAGAGTACTTGAAGGGGTTGTGTTTTCCCTACAAGATTTGTCCAATGGGTTATGGAATGTGTTACTACACTAACATACTTCGTTGCTTTGAATGGGAGCATACATAGGTTCTTTTAGGAAATGAAAGGCCTCCGACAAGGTAGCCCTCTTTTACCCTTCTTGTTTGTTTTATGTCTAGAATATTTTTCGAGAATGATTAAGGTAGCCTCCAATGATAGTGAATTCAATTATCATCCAAAATGTGGCCCCTTAAAGATTACTCATTTAGCATTCGCGGATGATTTGATGCTCTTTGCGAGGGGAGATGTTATGTTGGTGCAAATCGTAATGGATTGTCTATCCTACTTTGGAAATACATCGGGTTTGAGGATGAACACCTTAAAATCCAACTTGTTTAGAGCTGGAATTCATGGGCAAGAACTTGATGAAATCCAAGAACTCACTAATATCTCAAAGGGTATTATGTCATTAGATATTTGGGTATTCCACTAGCATTTGGGAAGCTTAAAGTTAGTTGTTATGCTCCATTTTTAGACAAAATTGCAGCTTATATTAGTGCTTGGACTTGCTCCTCTTTGTCATATGCGGGAAGGCGGAATTAATAAGGGCGGTGCTTGAGGAGTTGAATGTTTTTGTCTTTTTATTTTTCCTACTCTGGTAACTATCATATCAAGAATCATTAGTCTATGTCAAAATTTTCTTTGAGGATTGAAGAAGCAATTAGTAGCTTGAAAGGATGTTTGCCCACCGAAAGATGAAGATGGCCTTGGTTTTAGAGATATGAAAAGCTGGAACTCAGCATTACTTGGAAAATCACTTTGGAACATTCATGAAAAAAGACACTCTTTGGATATGTTGGGTAAATCGGTTCTATCTAAAGGGGCAAGTATTTTAGATGTTTCGTCAAGGAAAGATAACTCGTCATTCCTCAAAAAATTACTAGAAATCAGGGAGATGCACCGGGACAGCCTACTGTGTACGTTTAGGCAGACGCACAAGGATAAACTACTACGTTCATTCAGTTAGACATAAGGGGATAGACTAATGCTGCCATTCATGTAGACGCATAGGGACAACCTGCTGCGTCCGTTTAGGCAAATGCAAGGCAACAGACTGATGTTGCGTCCATTTAAGCAGCTAAATCCAGGCTTACGATCTGGACTACGGGGGATATTTTTTTCACAAGTAAGGCATATGATTACTTTCGGCTAAGAGGAACTACGAAGATGCAGGTAGGCGATGTTCGGAAATCTTGCATTACAACTGAAACACTCATTTTTGCTTTGGTTAAGTGCTCAATCTAAACTTCTAACCAAAGATAAATTGTAATACTTGGATATTAACGGGAATTGTGTTCTTTGTGGACAAATAGAAAAATAGGCCAACACTTGATCTTTGAATGTTCGTTCGCATCGCCTTTATGGGGGAGGATCCGACAATGGCTTAGCATTAGAAAAATCTATGTCTACAATAGTTAACGCATTGAAATGGATAAAAAAAAGGGGGCACATGGGACATCTTGGCAAAGCAAAGCCAAGAGGTTTGCACTTGCAAGCACGGTTTACTACATTGGATGGCGAGAATAGAAAGATTTATGAAGATCTTATACCACACTTGGATAGCATTGTGAAACAAATTAAGACACATGTACACAAAGTAATGTTTTCTTCGTATCCGCATGTCTTGATTCAATTTGAGTCCATAGCATTGGGTTATTGATCTTATCGTTAATATATCTTTTCTTTTTGTTTGGTCGGGTATGCTCGGAGTAATTGTACGAGTCATTTGTTTTGTTTTGCCCAAGTATACCCGAGGTATTTGTATATGAATTTTGATCAATAGAATTTTACATTTATCGATAAAAAAATTA
Source organism: Fraxinus americana (assembly GCA_035079005.1). NCBI lineage: Eukaryota > Viridiplantae > Streptophyta > Magnoliopsida > Lamiales > Oleaceae > Fraxinus > Fraxinus americana. Next base: position 46,489 of record JAVHZT010000243.1, on the reverse strand, counting down.
TTTGTATTAATGCTTACTCGATATAAGCAATATTAAAGTATAGTTATAGACCTGATCGGACAGAAGTGATTAGAATTGTTAATACAAATTACTTATTGAAATAGTTATGAAACATACCTCCGTACCCTCGGCAGTGTAAGGTGTCTATGCTAATCCAATGAACAAATGTTACTTGAGAAATGAGGTTGAGGCTTTCTCCCCCATTTTACCTGATGCTAAAGAATTAGTAAGGGATTTTAAAATGTAGACTCAAGAAAAATAGATAAAATGTGTATTCAGATAGCCAAAATTTCAAGACCCATACTTGTCTCGCTTTAGGAGCATTTTTAGGTGAATGGAGCCATGTAACTGCGAGAGTACATTATTGAGCCACGTGTCCCACAGAGCTTCTCCTACCACCCTCACGTTCTGAGTGGAGTACTTCCACTTATCCAACGGTTGGTTGTGTTCATGATTACCGTTGAGCGGTTCCCATCCAACTCAAGGATATTTTTACGGTTAAGTGTTGTGTTAGCCTCATAGTGGTTGATAGCCTAGCATGTAAGTAGAGGATCTCGTAACAATAGATGACCTAGCATGCAAGTATAGGACTTTGTAATGGTAGACGATAGAGGACCTTGTAGTGATAGACGGCCCAACATGAGATGCTATATGTAGAGTGCCTATTGAATAGCCTTCAGCTTGTTGATCATTGTAGACAATTATTAATACTATCTAATATCACTTATTTTCAACATTTGCATGTATATAATGTGTATAAATTGTTATTTGAACGTTTGTCACTTTGTTGGCATGGTGGTAAAGCACAGAATTGAATTTCAACTGTAGCACGGTTCAAGACACACTTGGAGCTTTTTATTTTGCAATAAAAAAAATAATTCAAAATGGTGGAGTTAGGCTTACGGTTTCCATGCCAACTACAAAAATTGGCCAATTCTATCGAGGTTTTGACGATTACGGCTCGCCTTTTAGGATTGCATGCCTATTGGTTCAATAGTCTAACTCTTTCTTATTTCTTAAAAGTACAACATATATTAGGCAAGTCTCAACAATATAACAAATAAAAATAAAAATTCATTTTTTTTCTTTAATATCGTCAATATAATCTACTTTACTAAAAGAAATCATTAAAAAGAAAATACCAATATTGACTTATAGCACAACTTTCTTAAGCTATGCCAAATATGCTCCAAGCTTTAATCTTTCTAGACATGCTATAGTATCTAAACAATTATGATTGAAGAAAGAAGAACCACAATTGCATTTCCAACCATGTGGCTCATAATTTGCATATTGAATGGCGTTACCGAGTTCATCTCCCTTCTCGGTGCAAAATAAACACAAAAATAAGCACATTAGACAACATGAGTGCTTGGACGATATTGGATATGCAGCATAAAGCTCTCATTTTAAAAAAAAATTATATAGAAACCCAACCTTTTAGCAAGAGAGGAAGCCCTTTGGAGGCAGAAATCTGGGATGAATTGGTTAGTGATGGTGATAAAAACATAAAGTTCTTCCATATGGAGGTAAAAAAGAAGAGAAGGGAAAGTTTGAACAAAGAAAGCTCTGTCTGCGATAGATAATCCATTATTTTGCATGAATCTGCTCAACCCACAGATGACTGCACTAAGCTTTTCAGAAATATTCCACCTTAATCACTAAAGAATATAACTTGATGTCGAATGGGGATCCAACTGAAGCTGAAATTAAGGATGCTATATGTTGACCCAAAAAAATGAATCAACAGATGTCGGGTCCACTCAAGCCAAGTCAAGTAAGATTCTAACACGTTCCTACGGAATGATGATGGTAGCACGTAGAAGATGGACGTGGGAGGTACTTTGTGGCGAGAGACAAAATTGTTCAAGCTCCGGCGGGTGGAACGAAAGCAATCGCTCTGACAACGATCACCCGGTCGAAAGTAAACTACTCTATATATAATAACAAATAAGAATATGTGAAAGGATAGATGCAATGTTAGTATGTTTCTTTCAAGTGTATGTCTCAAATATATGATTGTACGTTTTTTCTTATCAATGATCCAATCTCTCCCTTTTAATTACAAAGAGAACCTATTTATAGTGCATTGGCCGAACGTGGTGACCATTCGATCGGAACCACATGGCCTCATCTCCCTAACTAAGGCTTCGCATCAACTTTGTCTATTCATACAATTAACACATTGATAAAGGGTCGGCCGTCCTATACAATAGGCTGACTTACCGATAAACTTTATTACAAGTGTTACATGACATCAATCACTGCTAAGAAATCTTCAAATCCATTACAAGGGACATCATCGGTTTTATGAGCTTCAGACGAGTTGAGAGGGCCTCGAATGGACCTGAGCCTTGTCTCTGATGAGGTGCTTCAGGCTGGACTTCTTTGCACCATGTAATAACCCGGAGTATTGTGTTGAGGACTTCGACATACTCGTCTTCATTGGCGTGTCGACCTCTTTGGGTTTCTTTTGACTTGTTTACTACTTGCGGTGGTATTCGGCCCCACGTGGACTTTGTTGCTTACATGGCATCCATTGGGACCTCGAGATATGGGGGGAATAACACTATCTTCCGTACAAACAAGTGCACTGGGCCGATGGTTTTTTCAATATGTTCATGCCAAATGTGTTGGGACATCATTAGAAAAGACTTAGTGGAAGCCATACTGAATTTCTTCAAAGGTAAAATGATCCCAGCAGGAGTTTACGCTATCTCTATTTTTCTAATTCTTGATAATGATGATTTTTTGGATTGGGAAGACTATAGGCCTATTAGTCTTTGCAATGTCTTAAACACAATTATTACCAAGATCTTGACTAATGGATGAATTGCGTCTTGGATATTTTGGTTTGAAATCTTTGCTTCACATCCAAAACAAAAAGAAGGAACTTGTGCGAGTTAAACTTGGAGATGGAAGTCTTTCGTTTCTCGACGTTGAAGTAAGACCGGAGCTCATGATCTTATTATCCTAAAAAAAGTTGATAGGATCCCCTTTTTACGTCCACAGTGCCCTTATTGCTTCCCAAAATTATATTCCCATCCCAGTGGCTTTACTTACGCAGATCAATAGGTGACAAAATGTTCTTCTTGCTCAAGATATGGTATACCAGCTGGACAAAGATATTAGAGGGGGCAATGTTATTCTAGAGCTTGATGTGGCCAAAGCCTATGATAAAGTTGATTGACAGTATTTGTTTGAGGTCTTAAAGAAGTTGGTATGTGATATTTTTGGGTGGATAAGATCAAGAGATGTGTCAAAAAATTCAATATCCATGCTGAAACCTTGTCTAAAGGGTTGGAGTCCCACTATTCAAAGGGGATAAACAAACGTCTTTCTGCAAGTGGCAAACTTACATCAATAAGTCACATGCTCAGCTTAATGCCTCCACACTTGCTACAAATCCTCAGCTCCTATCTGTATGTGCAGAATAGAATTTCTAAAATGTTTAATGGTTTCCTCTGGGTTATCATACTCATTAGGCTTCTTGGGAAAACTGTTGTTTACCTAGAAAAGAAGGTGATTTGGGATGTAGAAAACTGAGTGACATGCGCTTTGGTTGCACATTATGGTGGAAATTTAGGGAACAAAAATATTTATGGTTTTGGGCTATGGCTTCCAGATACTGTCATAAGATTCATGCCAGCCAAATTGCTCCTAAAAGCCAAGATTCTCCCTCATAGAAGAGATTGTTCCAACTGGTAAACACGAAGTGGAATCACACCTAGCTTGGAAAATTAGAACTTGTAGACAGGGGCGGAGATAGGGGTGGGCTGTAGCCCACCCTTGCCCAACCCCAGCTCCTATAAAATAAAATAAAAATTTATTAAAGCCCAAAATTTCAAATTTCCAGCCCAATAGCCCACCTTCCAATTCCAACCCAACCCAATTCCCACAAAAAACTAAACCCAGCTACCCAATTAAACCCAATTAAACTCAATTCCCGACCTAATTGACGTGAAATCCCCAATTGAACCAGAGAAGACACCGCTGCGCCTCGCCGTTGTGATTTCTTCCCGTTCGACGTTCGCCCGTTCGCCACTTCAGTGTAGCCGCTGACGATTTGTTTACTGCCGGAGCTTCGGCATTTCGGGTGAGCACTTGAATCATTTTCATCTTGTTTTTGTTTCTTTTACGGTTTACTACTGTCTACGAAAAGCTCTCGTTCAAAACAGTTAATCCTACCTTTAAGGCCCATTTATTGTTCGTTAAGTCCTTCTCTTGACTGTTGTCTGTTGGGAGCAATTACTGTAACCGGACCAACGATTCCATTTTGTGTATTGTCAATTTGTCATAATGGTCACCATAATTCTGTTCATAACATAAAGAAGTTATTTTTGGCATTGTTAAATAGGCAGAATTATGTGCAAAAAATAAGCAAGAATTACCTATATGCTTGCCATTGACAAATGCTGCTGGAATTCAAGTTCTCTCTTTGTCCTCTATCATTGTTTTGGGTTTTCTTATATATGGATTACGGCCCAAATACATTTTTACGAACTACCTCCACCACCACCCGAGATGTTCCCAAAGAACTTTTCTCATGTTCTTGTTCTACAATATTTCATGCCTTAATAATTTCTATTATTATGAGGTGTGTTGCTATTTGATCTTGGTATTAAAAATTTCATTAGTTTATTGTGATAATATTTGTTGTGTGTTGTTTCATATCTCAAGGTTGTTTTACTCAACGAGAATCTAGACACTATCTAAGAAAAATGTTAAACAAGTGCTTTCCATAAAGATATTTTAAGAATTTTGGCATGAGGATGTTCGCTTAGTGTCACTTGGCTTTGTCCTTACGCATTGATCTTATTGTTACCTCTTGCCAGCATTTATACCCTCACTTCTAGTTGTGTCATGATTTTCTCTTCTATTCTTAATTAAAATTACCATCTTTTCCATCTTAGTATAGTAGGGATGGCAGAGGATCTGGTAGCACAAGTATCTTTGTTGGTGGCTTTGTACTGGGAGGGCTTCTTGTTGGAGCATTGGGTTGCATATATGCTCCCAGGTATTGAAATATTACCTAGTTTTTGGTTCATTGAGTCAGATAAGTTCTCTTCCACTCTGTTTATATCTTCTTTTGGGTTCCTATAGTGAGAAAATTCTTTAGTTTATGTAATTTTAACATTATGCTTTTGAAGTGTATGTGTTGTACTTCAAGTTTTTCATTTTTTTTTCCTTACAGAGAATTGCAATAGCATATTTTCTGGCAGTGGCATGTGAAATTTGGCTTAGGAGCGATGACAAAGTTAATTCAGAATTATCTATGCTAAAGAAATATCAAAAGCAATGGTAAGTTCTAGCTCATGCCTGAATTTTTGCATTTTGAAAGTGTTGAAGAATATTATATTGTGATGTCCATTGCAAAGCTGTGTTCCAACTGAAAGAATCATGTGGAATAAGTATTGGAGACATTGTGCAATTTGATAAACCATTAGCTTCTTAGTAAAATGAAATGCATCTCCAGGAGTTAAGCATGTTATTTCATCCCGTAAAACTATATGACAATACTCGTAGAAAACCTATGAACTGCATAGAATCATCTCTTAGATTCAAAAAATTTATTCGTACATTACATTTTAAAAATTTTAGCCCCTTCATTGATCAATTCTGGCTCCGCCCACGCTTGTAGATTATCACTTTGGCATGATAAATGGTCAAAATCAGAGCCCTTGTCTATAATAGTCCTTCAAGCCTACTCTCCAAACGAGTATGTCATAGATTTTGGCATGGCACGTAACACTTAGGACGATACCAAACTTAGGGCAGCCCCTGCCACCTGATTTAGTTGAAGTGGTAATCAACATCCCAACCAGATCTAAGCCTGATGCGCTGTTCTAGACTCTAAACTCTTTTAGGTCTTTTTTCATCTTGCTTCAATATGTTTAGAACAGGATCCACTGTCCAAGCCTTAAATCTGTTTGAAGAAAATATATTTGTACAAAAATCCCTTCTGTTTGGAGACTACGTGACAACTGGATTCCAACGGAAGACGTTACAGATCTAGGTTAGGAGTAAGCTTGCCTTGTTGATGCTATTGTTGTACCGAAGAGGAAACATTTGAACTTTTGTCTCTCTCTCTCTGGTAAGATTTGTTGGGAAAATAGGTAATTTGTGTGTAGATATTTATCAATTATCATAATATATTCATGCAAATAATTCAACAATAAGAAGAGAGAGTTAGAAAAGCAAATCTTAAGGAGCCATCTCAAGAACGTTGTCCTAAAGTCGTGTTGCTTCCCTTTCTTGCGAGTACTTTCGACACTACACGACTCTAAGATAAAACTCATATGACTCACAAGCTTGGTTCTTCTATGGGCACGCCCACAAGAAGATAAAAAGTCTTTATCGAGTTACCAAAAATAATAAAATATAAAATGTATATAGGAAATTCTTTCAAGTTTTGGTTGTCATAGTTATGAAATAATATCACCTTCTTCTATAGTGTTAAATAAACCCCACAATAATAAACGCTAATCCAATTAAAATATATGTTACACTCTAAAATTATTAGTTTTAATTTTGTATTAAACTGAAAATTAAAAGGTTTACGTAACATAAGATGAACTGGACTTCATGACGCACAATTGGGGATTGAAGGGGTTTCTAAGAAGATGATAATATTTCATCAACTTTTATAAAATTTTCAATTAAATATTTCATGAACTTTTATCAAAATTTGCTAAAACATTTGTAGAAAAATTTATCAAACAACCCCTAAATTAAAAATCGATAGGACTTTGTTGTTTGTACCCTGACGTTTTACACTTTGGTTGACACTTTCATTGTTGTCAAGTGTCAATTGGATGAAAAAGTTGTTTAAAATTTAAATTTTCCAATTGAGTAATGACACGTGACAACATGTAAACCAAAGTGTAAACTAAAATATACATGTAGCAAGATTCAAATCAACGAGATCAAATAATTGTCAAAAAATTCTAGTTATCTTCAAAATCTAGCCTCATTGTCAAGACACTTTGATTTTCTACTTGTTGCTTTTTTTCTGAAGCAGTCGGCTTGCATTATCTTGGTAAATGAAGACACATAGTTGCATCTCAACAAAGTTTGATCGTGCTTTGGTTTCATAATTCACCTTCCTACTTAAAAATAATTTTACTCATAAGTAAATTAAGTAGTAGTCTTAAGAAAAATAATGTTTTTGAGTAAATAAAGTATTAAATAAGTTAATTATTTATTTTGACGGTAAGAAAGAGTTAATTTAAATTTAACATTTTAAAAAAATAAATAACAGCCAAAAGACATTTAACAAAATGTGATTGTAGAATAAAAAATAGCATTTGAACTTCCCATTCATTAACCGTTTTAAAGGTATCAAAGGCAATATTACTCGAAAGACAGGAATATATTTTTTGGAAAAAATTAAAAAGAAAGCCCAGAAGCAAGAAAAAAAAAAGGTAGAAATTGAAATGCACACTCGGCAGACTATGCCTACTGAACAAACCGTGATTATTAAGCCAATAGAAAATTCCCTTAATAAGAAACAATGGACCCAACAGATTTCAGATATGTCCCCTTAAACGGCTCACTTGGCACTGGCAAGTTGTGTCCGGAGTTGCTTGGCAGCGGCAACCATGTTCTGTAGGGCCGGCTTCACTTCAGCGTACTTACGAGTTTTGAGACCACAGTCGGGGTTAACCCACAAGATGTTGGTTTCGAGCACTGCAAGCATCTTGTTAATTCTGTCAGCAATTTCTTCTGTTGATGGTATTCTGGGCGAGTGGATATCGTAAACACCTGGGCCAATTCCAGCACCATACTTCACTCCCTCACGGAAAACTGAAAGGAGCTTCTCATCAGAACGAGAGTTCTCAATGGTGATCACATCAGCGTCCATGTCAATAATAGAGTGGATGATATCATTGAAGTTAGAGTAGCACATGTGGGTGTGGATCTGTTGGAAACGAAAGAAAATTATCTCGTCAACAAACAGAAACTATAGCACATGGGTATCGAGGACAAGGCAATGCAAGGCTTTACCTGGGTCGTGTCCTGAACGCCAACATTGGTGATTCTGAAAGAGTGGACAGCCCAATCCAAGTAGAATGCATGCTCGGACTTCCTAAGGGGCAAGCCTTCTCTCAATGCAGCCTCATCAATTTGGATAACAGTGATGCCTGCCTTCTCGAGATCCTCCACTTCATCCTTAATGGCCAAAGCAATCTGATAGCAAGTTTCGAATCTGAGAACAGGGAAATTATGTATCAAGTTAATAATGTATTAAATTATGAAACCGATAAATTAAAATATTCCATCCATCTATTCTTCTCTCTTAATTAGGAATAATGACTAAGGAAACACAGAGTAGTTTCCAATTACCTTGGCTGGTCATTTCGAACAAAAGACCAGTTGAGAATGGTAACAGGGCCAGTAAGCATTCCCTTCATCGGGCGCTTGGTCATGCTCTGGGCAGCAGTGGACCAGAAGACAGTCATTGGCTTGGGACGACTCACATCACCATAAATGATTGGGGGCTTCACACAGCGAGATCCATAAGATTGCACCCACCCATTAGCAGTAAAGGCAAAACCAGACAATTGCTCTCCGAAGTACTCAACCATATCGTTCCTCTGAAATATTGACATCCAGAAGGTTAACATTTTAGAACTCTTTGATGTATCAAGCATGCACCAAAATGATGTACCCTTTTTGTGTTAACAACAAAAGTACTACTTTTTTGCACGGGTATAGTCTTACCTCGGGTTCTCCATGAACCAGAACATCAATATCAAGCTCTTCCTGGATCTTGACAACTTTGCTGATTTCCTCTTTGATTGCATTAACATATTCTTCCTCGGATATCCTATGAGGGGAATATCATACATTCAGGAGAAGATTCTAAAGGAATGTTTAAATACAGAGTGAATAATAGTCAGAAATCAATCACTTCTTGGCCTTGTATTCACGTCGAACTCTTCTGAGTTCAATGGTCTGAGGGAAGGAACCGATAGTGGTGGTTGGGAGAATAGGAAGATTAAGCTTCTTTTGTTGGGTGTCTAGCCTAGCACTAACATTTGTAGCACGTCGGTGGTCAGAACCCTTCAAAGCAGCAGCCTGAGTAAGAAGAAAAAACAAGCATAGGTAGGTAAGCACAAGATTTATGCAGCAAAATAGCCACCAAAGTCTAAAAGAATAAATATGCAAATGAATCACTTACAGCTTTCTGGACGGCTTCATTATTCACCCTGGGAGAGGATTTCCTGGAAGCCTGAGCTTCAGCATTAGCAGAAAAGAATGCCTGAAAAGAAAATGACAGGAGACAGACACAGAGTCAATAAAAACAGAGTAAATATTAAAAATAAAACTAGAATCAATGGGAGAGAAACTTTGAGACCAAATTTAAGGTTCTATTATGAAACAACTCCCTGTATCAATTTCAAAAATTACAGTATAAGCATACCTCATCCTTCTGACCAGCCAATCCCTTTGCCAAAGCATTTACTTCAACAACCTTTTGGGCAGCAAATGCAAGCCATGATTTTATTTCTGTGTCCAACTTAGTTTCATTGACGAGATCAACAGCAGTGTGGAGAAGTGAACTAGGCGTGGAGACAACAAGCTTGCCTGCATAACAAAATCATGGGAAAATGTTATTCTCGATAGAAATAAAGTGTACAGCTTAAAATACAAGCTTGCCCAACCTACCTTTTCCTACAATGCCTTCCAGAGTTTGCAGGATGCTGAGAGATGAAGCAAGATCATTTGCCCAAATATTCCTTCCATCAACCACTCCGGCAAACAGGTACTTGCCCGATGGAAATCCACCCTTTATCAGTTTGAGAGTCTGGGTTCCACGAACCAAGTCAAAACCAAAAGCGCTAACTCCCTTTAGAGCAGTAAGTGTTTTGAATGCATCTGCTGGGACATCAGCAAAGTAGGTCTCAATGAGAACATTAAGGCCAGATAGGGACGATTCCAGTTCAGCATAGGCCTTCGTGAATGCTTCCAATTGGTGAGACTCAAGGTCTTTCACTAGGGTAGGTTCATCAAACTGAATCCATGAAGCACCAGCAGCCTTCAACTCGGAAATTACTTCCCTGAAGGGGTGATTGTACATTTAATGCTAATGACGATGAGTAAAATGGCATACGAAGAGATCAACAATAAAATAGTTCTTACTTGTAGATAGGAAGGATTTTGTCAAGAAGAGAAAGAAGAGGGAATGTTTTCTCAACACCCTTTGCAGGTTTTGAGAGTAATAGGTATGTGACAGGGCCAATAAGTACTGGAACTGTATCTATACCAAGCTGCATGAAGGAAAACATCCAATCAATCAAGTCATGTACTGTAAACATAATAAACAGATTTTTAAATAAACTATAACACAAGAGTACATGCAACTTTACGTGGATCATGAACTATAGAATAGCCTATATTCCAACCGTTCATATTGATTGCAATTTCCTAAAAACATTTTGCTCTATGATCATTTTTCCAACTTAGATACGAGATGTTAGAATCTCACATACCGACTTAGCCTCCTTGTATTCGTCCACAGCCTTGTGAGAAGCATAGGAGAACTTCACATCAGGTCCCAATTCAGGGACAATGAAATGGCTGGATCAACACATCAACATTGATCAATAGTTGAACATCGGCAGAATCAAAATTTGAAGATTTGCAAGAGATTTCATCTATTACTTACTAGTTTGTGTCAAACCACTTGGTCATTTCCATAGCAGGCACAGAAGCATTTCCTCTGGCCATGGAGAAATAAGTATCGAATCCAATTTCACCACCAGTCCAGCTGTACCTCGTGGGGACGGCACCAAGCATTGCAGTGGTGTCAAGAACCTGATCATAATAAGAGAATGTATTGCTGGGGATGTACTTGATGCCAGCATCAGTCATCTGCTTCCAGATGGATATCCTGAGGTCGGCTGCCACCTTCTGCAAGTCCTCAGCACTGCTCTTGCCATCCCAGAAGGATTCAAGAGCAAATTTCAACTCTCTCTTGGGACCCATACGGGGTATCCAACAATGTGAGACGCCATTGTTCTGTTCAAATTCAAATTTCAGATCAATCCTAAAGCAAACACCAATTATTCATTAATCACAGAATGTTACTGCTTCGTAGTACTTATCGTCTATGCATAAACTATATTGTCAAGTGCACATTTTGTAGCTTGCAGATGCTTTTTTCTTGCCTCCCTAAGATGACCAATGCTATTTCAAATGTTATTTTACAAATATTAATACATAGACGCGACACCAACATACATGATCAACATGTTAAGTCTAGGAACAATCAACAAATAATTCAAATATACAAAAAGCTTTATAACAACTTCAGATCTAAGAAAGCATAAAAGAGTACATTTTTGAAACATGGAAGTGCCTCATAATGCCAACAAATTTAACCGATCTCACCACACCCAAAACCCACTTCATATCAGATACATTACCAAGCAAAGATCGATCTACAAATTCCACTGCCCCATATCACTAGATCTATCGGTTTCTACTGGTGAACACAAATTCCGTAAAAAACTGAATCCCACATATGACATATCCCTTATCTCCCAAATAGTAGTTCCTAAAATGACATGTGAGCACCTATTATCCACAAAATTATTTTCAGTGCCCATACATATATATATCCTAAATTATAGCAGAAGTACACCCATTCGGTAGCACTTTAACATGAAAAGCATTTAAACACTTAGCATTGAATGCAGATTCTTACCAGTAAGATCTAATTCAATACTACCAAAAAAAAAAAATTTATTCTTATTTTCTCTATTTTCCTACCAAAAAAACTTTACAAACACGAAAAATGGGCAAAGGGTTGATGAAAATACACTAAAAATATCCAAAAAAAATAAAAAATGTTGAAACAAACAGAGAAAAGAGAGAACTTAACAAAAACAATAAACACCATGAATGAAATGGGTGGTGCGAGTACCTTCCGGAAGAGGGAGAAGCGAGGGGTCACAGGTACTGGTTCCTTGAAGAGTGCGTTAGAGATAGAGAGGAGTTGATGACGCGATTTTGCGATGAGGTTATAGGCATTATTTATAGGGAAAATGGTTTGTTGCCGTGGTAGATCTGGGAAAGTGAGATTTTTGGTTTTTTGCTTATTTTTGTATCATTTTTGCTTATTTTAATAGAAAGTCCAACGGGGATAGAAATAGATCACGCGCTTTTGGAGAGAGTGTTGACAGAGGCTTAGTTGGGGTATTTTACCAACCCCGGAATTGAATTTTGGGATCCATGAAATTAATATCTAAATTTTTCCTAGTGCGGCCGGGAGGATATGTTTGGCGAGGGTTATTTTTGTCTTTTTCCTGGCAGAAAATTTTTATATTGGTGTTTGGTGGGGATTAAAACTAAATTTTTAGTAGATTGTGGTACAAGTTTTTGAAATGTGTGGTTGAAAAGTTGTGGGACCCATAAAAGATGATGTTAATATTGATTGTTTGATTTTGACTTAAATTAAAATCTGATTTTAATCCGAAACAAACAATGCCTATAATTATCAGTATTGAAAAATTTGTGGAGTTCAACGCATTAAAAAAAATCACAAAATCGAGCCGTAGATAATTCGGTCAAGTTACGTTGCCATCGTGCAAATAGTCACATTTTACCTCTTATTATTTTGTAATTCAATTATATTTTATATTTCAAATGATTTGAATGGACAATATTTTAACAAGATAGAAAATGTGTCAATAAATTATTTATAGAAATGAAATATATGAACTACTTATTTATAGTGATGGCAGCTCGGCCCTTCAACCCACGAGCTCACGATTCGAGCCGATTCGTTTGCTCGTGGGCGAGCTCGAGCTCACGAGCTTTATGATTTTTTTTTACATTTTCACGTTTTTTTAAATTTTTTTTTATTTTTTTACGAGACCACAAGTTGCTCGCGAGCTCGACGAGCAAAGCGGCTCGTCATTTGACGAAACCGAACGGCTCGAGGCTCGTGTTTTCACGAGTAGAGTGGCCGAGCCAACGAGCCTCTCGAGCAATTTGCCACCTCTACTTATTTATGTTTATGGCTAAAACATACATACATTACAAAGTCACTTTAAAATGGTAGGATATCACAAGAACTACGTGAAACTTCTATAATGTTGTCATCTCAACTTTCTTTAGGTGGTCATTGCGATCTTTTTTTAGTCTAATATCATTTGATCGCGCTGAATGGACCACTGAAAGATAGTATTTTTATATTTTTGGTTCATTTATTAAGTAAAAGAACTATGTGGAGACCCACACTCCTGCATCTCTAGATAACTCGACCCATGTTGAGCTCAAAAGTCGAAATCGAATTTTTGTCTTCTACTAATAAAAGACGAAAGGTATTTGATGACCCGACCCGACCCGGGAACGGTCAGCTCTAACAAGGATGAACGAATATGGACTGAATCTTCGACCAAGAGCCTCGGGAGAGTGGATCCACGCACTCCATAGAGCGCTTGTGCTAAATCACCAGATTTTTGTCTGGGGGTTAATTTTGTCAAAGTAAATTTCTGCAGAAGAAAACAAATAGTTGGTGGCCGTAGTAGGTGGAAATTGGTGGAGCACCACCAGGGCCCACCTATGCCACCACAGTAATTCTTTATAATTTTAGGATTAAAGGTCATTTGGCAGCCCATTTTAAAGAAAAATATATTTTAAAATAGTAATTTTCTAGAGAATGTACCGTGAAACAGAAGGAAAAAAATTTCAATTTGCCTCTTTGGTGCACATTAAGGCCCCGTTCGGGAGTGATTAAAATCCAATTAAAATTGAAAATATGGCCGTTATTGGGCCCCACCCGTCTAATAAAAGTCAACAATAACGGCTATATTTTCAATTTTAATCCGATTTTAATCCCTCCCATACAAGGCCTAAAAATTATTGATGTGATGTAAAATATTATTTTATTGAAAAATGTGTGATTGTAAATGAGTAGAAGAATGAGAATGATAAAAATAATGTGGATCAAACGGGCGTAATATTATTTTATCTAAAAAAAGTATTATTAAAATTGAATTTAGAAAAAAAATGAGTTTTTTTAAAGAATATAGCTCAAACAAAAACAAGGGCCTATTTTCCGAAATACCGTAACGTTAATACCTAAAGACTGAGGTCCAAATGGACAAGTTGTTGCCTTGTTGGGTGAATAGGTGAGTGGGCCCATTGAACGTTTCAATTGTTTGTGTCACTGTGTACTTTATTTCTTCGATTTTGTTATCGATACATCAAGGTGTACATAGGCGTGTACAACATACTCACATGGGAGGTGGGACCCCCTCGAATAAAAAAATATTTTATACACGTGGGTCCCACCCCCATGTGAGTGTGATGTACATCATTATGTACAATTAACGATGTACCACTAGCATTTTTGTTATTTCTTACTATGGATGACTTTCTACCATAAAAGTAAGGGTAAAAGAGTCATCTACGATCTCATCAAAGATTTGATACACAAGTTATCACAAAAATCAAATGTCTTGCTAACATTCGGAAATGGGAAGGGTATGCCTTCATTTAGATAACAAGATGATGCAGGAGCATTCGACTCAGATGACTATCAATTATCAGACAGCAAGTTGATTGAGCTAAAATATCACTAGTTGGCAGATCAACTCAAATATAGCAAGTGAACGTAGTCTTTTCCTAATTTGGCGACATTTGGACGAGTTTTGGTAATTTGGCCATAAGTTTGGCTATGATTATCGGAATCGCGCTCATGACCCCAATTCAGAAAGCACTTTTCGGCTCGCACATCTTGGCCATAGGCTCAGTGCGAATCATTTTCGAGGGCAAAATCCTCTATTTTCCCTTTCAAATTCCAATTCTAAGTTATTTTTTGCCTTTTTTTAGTAATATTTCGTTTGTCATTTTAAGATAGATTATAAACCCAGATTGAGCTGAATTTTTGGGATTTTATTTCTTTTATTACGTACTATCTTTTGGTATGAATATTGAGATTTTGCTATTTTTGGTAAAAATTTCGAGAATTTTGATTTCTTTAGCTATATAACCCGACTTGTGAGTTATTTTCGGATTCATTAATTGAATAATAAGGATTTCTCTTTTTTTGGACGTTTTCTCTTACTTCTCTTATGCTATTATCTGTTCATTACCTGTTACCACCTGCCTGCAGAATAATCTTTATTGTGTTCGGTGTCACAAGAACACTAGACAATTTGTGTAAGGGTCGGCCATGAAAATTTTTGAGGCCCTAGACAAAAAATTATCATGAGGTCCCAACACATAATTTTTTTACGAGTGTACTAGCATCAAATGTGGTCGAATTAAGCAATTTTTCATGATGGGAAACAATAGACCTATGGTACCCACTCTCCATTTGATTCGTTCGACAATCAATTTTCATGTTCAAAAAGGAAAAATCATATTTACCCATTAAATTAAAATATTTTATGATATATACTACAAAAAATTTTATATATCATATATAATACGTATTATATAAACTAACACAAAAAAATATTTTATTGTAACTAATTAGTCTTCTTGAATTTTCTAAATTTCTTAATTCCTTAAATTGCCGTTAATTATTCTTGAAATGTTCCAATAATCAAGCTAATTTATGTTATTTTTTTATTAAAAAATATTTATTTTCCTTAAAAACTAAATGCACTTTCAGAATAAAAAAATATGAGTACTAAAATTGAAATTGAAATTTATTTTAGTACCACGTATAATTTGCATATTTCAGAATAATTGTTTTGGACTTTCAAAAAAAATTGAAGCTCCATTATACCTTGAGGCCCAAGGCCACTGCCTCAGTGACCTTGGGCTAGAACCGGGCCTGATTTGTGTGTGATGTCAATCAACAACTCAATCAAAGTTCCCCTTCGGGGTGGTCAGAGTTCCGCTGGCGGATAGCGGTTGCGGGTTCCTGCGTTAAAAAAAAAAAAAAAAGGTTAGCCAATTGCAAACTATTCACATAAAAACATTGAAAGGTTTTCAGTGCCTTTTAAAAGGTGGAAAAAGAAACTTTTATGAAAAATAAGTGCAAATGACTAAGTAATATTGTAAGATTAAAAACATTTCTGTCGTTCTTTATTTAACTTCAAGAGCTAAAAACAACAATATAATTTCCTCGCACACAATGTGGTTTTTTCAATAAAAAATATTTCTTGTACATAACTATTTACATGATGATGATGTGTCAAAATGTAAGTGGATAAGTTATTTGATTAATGAGATTTTGATCCAATTAAATTTCATCATATCATATGTTAGTTATAGGGAAAAATTTACAGCTCAGGTGTTTACTATTCCAAAATTAAAACTCAGGCCCCAAAGTTTACAATTACAAAAATCAGGTTTTTCTTGAATTAATTAATTACATTTCAGAATTATTATATTAAATTAAATATTTAACTGTAATATAATAAAATTAACCCACCCCATTCCACCCCACCCCCCATTGCTTCGACTACTACTCCGGCGACTACTCCGACAACACTTTAATTTCGACGACTGCTCCGATCCGTCGACTTTTTCGAGGTCATAGATCAAAAAATCTGTAGGTCACGGGTTATTTCGAGGTCACAGATAAAAATTTCTGTAGATCGCAGATTATTTCGAGGTCACAAATTAAAAATTTTATAAGTCACAGATTATTTCGAGGTCACAGATCAAAAAAATTAAGGTCACGGATTCTTTTTTTAAGTTACAAATTATGAATTTCAAAGTCACAGCTCAATAGTAAGGTCACAAATACCAAAAAAAACCCCACAACATTTCAATAGTTAGGTCACAGACACCAAAAACAACCCACAACAGTTCAATAACTAGGTCACAGACGCTTAAAAAAATCATTACAATTCAATAGCGAGATCACAGACGCTTAAAAAAATCCACCACAGATCAATAGCTTGTTCACAGACAAAAAATAAATCACAAGAGTTCAATAGCTAGGTCACATACATTAAAAAAAAAAAAAAAAAACCCACTACAATTCAATAGTTAGGTCACATACACCCAAAAAACCAGTTCAATAGGGTAGGTCACAAACAAAAAAAAAACCACCAAAGTACAGTAGTTAGGTCACAGACACCCAAAATAGTTGGTAACAGACCCTTCGTCTCATCCACCATCGACCTTAATCCGCCCCACGCATCAACACCACACATTTGTACCTCAACCTCCACCATAGTACCATCACCACGCAAATCTGCAACCCACCACCACACAAACATACTGATAAGTGTGTAAAAACACATTTATTCGACACTTTTCTGGATTTAATTAGAATTGATATTGAGTATATTTCCATGCATAATTATGTAATTTTCATGTTTGTAGGCGAAATCCCGATAATTCGAAGAACGGAGCGAAAAAAGATGAAAATGGACTAAAAGTGAATAAAATGGTGAAGTTGGGGACTGAAATGCAAAAGCCTGAAAGTTGAAGGACCTGAAGTGCAATGTATAAAGGGCCTAACTGAAATGAAGGTCAAAATCTAAGGACCAAAATGTACAAAATAAAAGTTGAGGGACCATTTTGTTTAATTTCCAAAACATTGGAGACCTTGTTTGCAAATGTCCCTAAATATTTATATAACTTAATTGCTAAGTTATCTAAATATCCCACCTATTTATACCAACATGCTGGGACCCTTTTTTTGGAGAGAAATAATAGATTAGTTTAGTTTTTTTTTTTAGTTTTAGTTTTATTTTTCTTAGGTTAGAATTCTCTAGCTTTTTCTTTCCTTTTCCTTTCTTTTCTTCTTCTTTTCTTTTCTTTTGTTGATCTTGGCTTATTTTGGAGGAAAATCATAGAGCTACAAGAGGAGATTCAACTAAGGATTTGGCAAGGAATTGGAGAAATCAAGTTCTAGCTACAAAAAGGGTTTTATCTTTAAACTTTGATTTTTATCAATTGTTTTGTCAAATTTGTAATGTATTGTATAATATATCTCTTTTGTTTTCATATATATAATATGAGCTAAGATTTTGTGTTGGAATTTATGGATTGAATTTAACCTAGTTGTTTCATTGATTATCGATATATCTACATGTTTAGTGATAAACGCAGTTGTTATCAAAATCGTAGTGTATTGATCATCATGTTTAAGATTACTTCATTTATGTGACGACTTAGATGTTGTAATTAGGTATTTATGTGATTATTGAAAAATAGTTGTATTTAATATACCGAAATGATTGATACCATGTGTTTGTTTGGTGTTCTAGGCGTGTCTAAGTGATATAGAAATATACACCTACCTCATGTGATCCATTGAGCTATTTTCACAAAAATTCATACAATTGGTTAACTTTGTATCAACATAGAAATATATGGTATGAATTAATTAATTATAGTTAATATCACTCGAAAGAGGGTATTAATTTAAAATAGGAAAATCGGGTCTAACTATCGCATTTTGGTAATTTGCATCAGCGCATGATTGATTCGATATTAATGAAACAATAGGTTAAGCGATATCATAAATTCCAACCACGTATTTTCCTCCGAAATTTGTCAAGACGTTTTATTTTCTTATTTTAGATCGTTATTTTATTTATCGCTTTTCAAAATTATGTTTTTAATTGTGTGTGTTTCTTTTGTCGTTAGAATTAAAATAAATTAAAGTTGTGTAATCTAAAGTATACATTTCTCGTGGGATCGACAATTCGGACTCTTAAGGTCCACTTTATTACTTGAACGCGACCCGTGCGTTTGCGGCATAGATTTCAGCGAACACACACATCAACACCACTTTTCAGTCGAGATAGAGAGAGTCACAGGTTCTTCCAATCGCCATTTTGGGGGAGGGGGAGGGGCAGATCAGATATGAGATTGAATAAAAATTAAAAAAATATATAATTCCAAAAATCTGCACTGCCTTTCTACACTCAAAAAATAAAAAAAACGTGCAGTAGCGTCGACGATGCAGGGTCCCAGCAGCATCGACGCTGTTGTCGGTGTGTGCGACACAGCAGCGTCGCGCTGCTGTGTCGCACAGCACAGGTAGCAGCGATCTCGGGGGGAGAAAGGGAGGAGGAGGGGGGGAAGAAAGGAGGAGAGGAGGGTGGAGGCGGCCAGAGGCGGTGGCGGCGGCGGCGGGTGAGAGAGGGAGGAGATGTGAAATTGATTAGGGTTTGGATAGGATGTTATCTTTAAAATAAAGTGGGTGGGGGTAGGTAGTGGGGTGGGTATATATGTTATTTTAATTTTATAAAATCATTATTAATTAAAATTATAAAAACCTGATAATTGAATAAAAAACTTAAAAACCTGAATTTTTAAAATGTAAAAGAAAAGACATGGTTTGGTGTAAGGGAAAAAAATCATATTTAAGATGTATTCTTTACCTCAATTCAAAAATAAAGTAAAATAGTTTAAAAATTTAAAAATCAAGTATTTATTTAATTAATTAAAAATATTTATTAAATAAAGATAATAAAGTCACATTTTGTGATTAATGGTCACATATTCATAATTTTAAGTTACAGATTTATTTACTGATCACATATCGTCAAATTTTTTGATCCCAAATTATTTCGAGATCACATATCAAACAATTTGTACGTCACACATTATTTCGAGGTTACGGATTTTTAAATTAGTTGGTCACATATTATTTTGGAGTCACAGATTATTAAATTTTTAGGTCACATTTGAGTAATTGGTCACAGATTGACAAACATTTGGTCACAGATTGACAAACATTTGGTCACATATTATCGCCGCTTGGTCACAGGTCACAGATCGCAGCCACCACACCCACAGCCACAGAACACTTGCAACAGCAGATCCGCCACCACCATCAATAGATCTGCCACCAACGACCGCAAACATAAACAGCCAACCACCAATTCGCCACCCCACAAATCCGCCAACAGCCAAACCGCCACACCCAATACTCCGTCGCAAAACACCAACCAACAACAAATTAGATCAAATCGAATCACCAAATCGGCCACCAATCCGCCGCCCAATACTCCAATCGAATCAGCACTCCACCGCAAACCACCACCCACAACAGCATCGCTGCTTTGCGGCCATTGCTGCGGTCGCAACATCTCGCTTTTGCGAAGCGCAGCAGAGAGGGGATGTGGAGTGGAGTGGAGTGGAGGGGAGGCGAAGGGAGGGGAGACCATTGGCGAGAGAGAGAGCGAGAGAGAGAGAGAGGGGAAGAGGTGAAGGGGAAGTGGTGAAAAATTAGGGTTAAGAGTTTTTATATCACCTGATTTTTGAATAATAAAACTTGGTCCCTGAATTTTGAATTCCAATCTTTAAACACATGAATTATTATAATTTCCCTTGGTGTAATTTCCTCAAGTTATTATGTACCCATTAAGAAAACTACGACTATATAGATGGCCCATTAGGTAAGTGGAGGAATTAGCTATTAATTCGTAACTATATTTCTCTATTAATTTTTATAACAAGCCCTAAGTTTTTTTTATATTTCTCAAAAACCAAAAAGCATATGAAGAGAGAAAATAATTCCGTTTGGTTTGAATTAAAATTCAATTTAAATTTTAAAATAAAGTTAACAATTAATTTTAACCACACATTTTACATAACTTTTTAATTACACATTTCATCAATTTTTATTAAAATCTAATAAAAAATTGATTTTAATCCCGACCACACAGGGGCTTAATAAATTAAATAATTTTTATCAATTTGAACTTTTCAAAAATTAGTTTTAGCTTATTCTAAATACAACCAAACATACTATAATTTTGTGCATTGACGGTTAAAAAATACCACATTAAAAAGGTCAAAGTCAAAGACATGTTTCATAAGCTAACACTACCACAAGCACAATTATTGAAGGAAAGAAGTTAAAATTTTATATATGTTTGCTGTGTTAAACCAGACGTGATTAAACATGAGTAGCGAAGGTTTGCTGTGTTAAACCAGACGTGATTAAACATGAGTAGCCCAAAATAAATAAATAAATCTTGTCTACTACTAGAGAGGCACCATTACAATGACAATAGACAGTACAAGTTAGGGAAAAAAATAGTCTTTGTCAATTATACTGTCTAATCTTATCCAGTATAATGCTCCTTGGACAGATTCAAGAACGGGGATGGAGGGACAGGATGATGTGGCAGATAATAATTGGATGTCGTATTTTAATTTTTTTTAAAACTGTCAATCATGTGTCGACCAGAGTAACCCTATTTTTGAATCCCTTTTAAGCCTGTTTGTGTAGCACAATTGATCAACATTACATATCAACCCCACCTAGAGTTCTTATCACCAAAATCTACCTAAATATATACAAGCAGTCATAAATTGGCTGAAACACATCCAAACCAGAAAACCAAAAAAAAAACAAAACGTACTGATCAGAGCAACAAGCAAGCACGGAATGTGTTTTCTTTACAGTTGCAATGAACAAGAAAAAGAGTAAGCAGACAAGAAGCGACGGGATCTTGCCCTTACGGTGAAGGCAAGGTAG
This sequence comes from Fraxinus americana, assembly GCA_035079005.1. Classification (NCBI taxonomy): domain Eukaryota; kingdom Viridiplantae; phylum Streptophyta; class Magnoliopsida; order Lamiales; family Oleaceae; genus Fraxinus; species Fraxinus americana. The sequence goes on along the minus strand of JAVHZT010000243.1, from coordinate 25,065 downwards.
AATCAGTTGATGTTCAGACCAAATGGAGCTTCTGTTTTCTGCCCCTTCGTTTTGTCCTCAAGAGAAGATATATTTGTACTTCGTGTTCGAGATGCTTGATCTTGTATTCTCGAGCCTACACTAAGTCCATGTTCGGTACGAAATATTAGAATTTATGTTGCAAAACCCTGATTTTTATTTGCTTTGTTTCTTTTTTATTTCAATTTTTCGAGAGTAATGCTATTTATCATCATGATAATGGAATATCGGTTATATGACAACTCATTATCCTTCACATTTATCTCTTTCCTTGCCTTCTCTCATAAAAATTGAACTACTCAATTCCATTATTCCGCGTAGACTGTCACATGACTGAAATTTCATTATCTTAATGATAAATAACATTATTGAATTTTTTATATCAATAGGTCGAAAGGAGTGGAGTTTTGTTTAGAAAATTTTATATGCTTTATTTTTCAATCTTGTTTAGGCTCTTCATTTGTTTCATTGCATGTGGGTGGATATTTTCCGGTGAAGATCCTTGGATGTACATGTCGAGTAGTAAATATCCCGTACCTAACAGTATAGGCTTTAAAATGGAAAGTATTGAAGCATCATGCCTTGCTGCTACTAGCTAGAGTATCAAAAATTATGCATGTATCAGTATCAGTCTTTGGCCGAGAAAAAATGAACTAGATCCAGTTAAACTGGAAAAAATAAATCCTCCATTTCTCCCAGGACACAAATGAAGGGTTGAATTGGAAAAGAATGTACTGATTGTCTTCATTAATGCTAAGTCTGTGGGGAGCTGAAATTTTAATAATTTTGTGTGTAAAGGCTGAAATGAAGAATATTACAGGGTTTGTACATTCAAAGGTTCCCATGCATCAGAAACACAAGATATTTTTCTTAAGTATGGATCCAAAACAAATGTTGTTTAACAAATGAGTTGTCTCTTTAAGATAAATAGGGACTAATATGGACATTCTCCATTCTTGTATATGTCACGGATAGGTAAAGATTCTTTAAAACTTATTTATCTCCAAACGTATTTTCAATCACATTTACTCAATAAAATAATTTTGTATGTAGACTCATGACTTTTGCCTACTTATTAACCAAACATTCTAAAAAATAATCAATTTTCACCTCTACTATTAAAAATATAATGTACACAAGGCGTTCAAACATGTACACCAGACGTGCCATGCACGTGCAGGTGCACGAGGCATGTCTTGGAAGTATAATGTAAATGTCAGAAATTTAAATAATTGTATTAAAAAAAACATGTCAAGTGGCGCATGATCACTTGTTCGAGTTTAATTTAAATAGTGGCGATGAAACTTGAATTTGGGACATTTGCATGCTATGAAGTCTCTAGATATAGAAAAGTCCCTTAAAAGCTCTGCTAGGGAAGAAAATGATGCACTAAAATCTGCAAAAAAAGTAGTTATTTTGCACAAGCTAGAACCGGTGCAACAACCTCTTTCGTCCCAATTTCAACCATGTTGTCACTGCTGCTCGTCCTCTCTCTTTTCTGTTAACCTTTTTTTTTTAATACTATGTGATCCAAACTGCTTGCAGGAGATTCACCAAGTAAGACCTTAATTACTACAGTGGCAGAGGATGATATTGAACGAAGATTGAATTCATCCTCAAGGATGACCAGTAACTTCTCTCCAGAAAGAGTACTACTACTATACATTTGTGTCATTTGTGCATAGCCAGTTGGAGTAACATCACAGCAGCCAAGAGGATCACTCGTTGCAGCAACAAATCCAGCTGATATGATGGTGAAATTTGGGGCAAACTCTGAAGCTATAGTGTTGGGAAATTACAGTTATAATCTTAAAATACCACAATGCAGTCAGACATCTAAAAAGCATAATGAAACCATAGAAACTGAAAATAGTAAATAACAGAGTTATTCTTTCCTTCTAGTGAAGCAAAACGTTGATACCCAATTCACTCATCCATGGCCGGAAATGGTAGGCTATGGAACAGCCCCTCCATGTTTGCAAATCGCATTCCAGTGAGAGATTTATAACCGGCCAGAAACACTCAGAACTCGACTTTGGTCATCGATCCAAGGATCTACTAAAACAGTCAAGTTCAAACCTGAGAAACCAAACCATTCAACTACTATTTCAAGCCTGAATAATACACAAGGTTCTCTCAACAATAGGCTAAAGAAGACAGTGAACGCCAGATGAAGACCACGGACTCAACAGAGAGAGAGACGGACCAATTGTGAGAAAGAGGAGAGAAGTCTCAAGGAAGGAACTGAATCGAACTCAAAAGTCGAAGCCCAAGAGAAAATATCTCACAAGAAACCAAACCATTCAGCTACTATTTCAAGCCTGAATAATACACAAGGTTCTCTCAACAATAGGCTAAAGAAGACAGTGAACGCCAGATGAAGACCACGGACTCAACAGAGAGAGAGACGGACCAATTGTGAGAAAGAGAAGAGAAGTCTCAAGGAAGGATCTGAATCGAACTCAAAAGTCGAAGCCCAAGAGAAACTATCTCACAAGAATAAACCTCAGTCGTCAATCTCATCCAAAGGTCACAATCAGTTCTTAACTAGCACAATCCGGGTGACTACCAAGCTACCAATAAGTGGGCGACACTTAAGCAGCTAAGTAAAGAATAATCAACAACACAAATGTCACAACTAGCACTAGTCCAATAGTGTTAGAGAACTACTAAAGCCCACATATAATAAGAACGGCGTGCTGCAACGCATATATACACAGTCATTGTCGTCAACTTATCTTCAACTCCTTGGAACATTTACGCAGTATCCTTCTCCGCCCATGGTACCAACCTCGTCAGCAGCTCCAGTGGTAGGATAAAACTTTCCACCCGTACGTCCATGCAGGGTTATGTTCAAAACCAATTTGTTTTTCTTTCTCTAGACTAATTCCTGGATGCACAAGCATTTCACAGGATTGGCACGACTTGGTTATGTGTTGCAGACCATATTTTTGTGCAATAAATAAAATTACATATACATTAATCAGAAAGATAAAAGATGCTTAAAATGGATACATAACAAATTTGACATGAAGTTCATAGATTTTTCTCATATTATTTTGAATTTTTACTAAACAGTTCCTTATTTTTCCCAAAAATTTAAAAAGGGGTTTTCGATGTCCTTAATGTGTCAAGGAGGGGTACCTTTTGTGTCAAAATTATGGCGCGCACAAAGCATGTCAAACAGGTGTGTGAGGCATGTCAATGCGGGACATGTCACGCATGTGCAAGAGACGTGTAGCATACGTGCTGTCATTCGACACTTCAGTTAAGCCCAATCAATAAGAATAATTTTCATTTTTGAGCTTAATTTTACTTTTTGCTGTCACTGTCAATAATTTTTCTTCACTATTGGCTTGATGGAATTTTGCTTATTGATTACATATAAAAGTGTCGTGTCGATCAATGAATTATCCTGTGATAACCCTAAAAACTGGTCACTGGAAATAGGTTTTGTGGCTGAGTACAAGCCCAGGAAAGTCTCTGCAGTTCGGGATTTCCCATCTGGGTGTGGCCCCAGTGCTAAGCCAGTGGATTTGAAGTTCGAAAAAATGGCCATGTTTGGGCCACTGTTGTGAAGGTTGGCAACGGCTGATATGGAGTCAAACAGGGTTGAAAATTCTGAATTGGCCAACATTGTGGAGGAAAGTGCGGTTTGTGGAGGGAAGAAGATGTCCTATTCTTGGGTTTGTGTGAATATTTTATTTTTATCTTCATTTTTTGTTGTTCTGGTTTTTACTTTTCGTTTATTTAAATGAGTGAAGTATGAAACTATCTTTTTATGCGACCCTAATAGTTAAACGGGACGAGTTCTGTCAATGGTGACGTGATTTGCAATTAAGTAAAGGGTTGGGTATTTGATGCTCAAAAAAGGTTGAGAAAAGATAAGTAACATTTTCTAAAAGGTTGTAAATGAAAAGTGCAAAAAGTCCTTAAAATTAAAACGTACACAATGTGTGTCAAGCATGTGCACTAGACGTGCCACGCACGTTCAAGTGCACAAGGCATGTCTAGGAAGTATCGGTGAGTGTCACAAGTTTTATAAATTATATTAAAAAATGTCTAAGTAGCTTTTTAGAGAGACTTGAACTCAAGACATTTACTTGTTATGATACATTGTCAAATTCTTTAGAACAATTTAGTTACGTGTTATAAAAATAGTTAGGCAATAATCCCTCTCAAACAATTATTGAATCAGAATCCAATCCACATAAAGCATGTTTTCGTACTGATTTTGATGAACAAGTCATCCACCAGCAGTTCATTTGCTAATTTGAGCACGAACGATGACTTGTATATGTCTTTTACAGAAAACCATGAAAAGATCTCAAAAAAATTCTCCATTGCCAACAGCCAGTTGATCACCATGAAAAGAGAACATATGCATTGGCTCTGGCCAATCAGGAAGGGACTCTCTGGAGAGGCTGCCCATATAAATGCTCTCTTCCGGGACTGAGGAACTCCATATGCTCCAGTTTCAAGGACACCAAATCTCACCTAATGATGAGCAGAAGAAAAATATTCAGAAATGACATTGCACACAAATTTTCATCAATTAATGGCGGAAACGAAAACATCTATCTGATAGCCCATTTCAAGAAGTAAAGCTAAAGTTAACAACGTTTCCCTGAGATTGCAAGAAACGAACTTCCTCACATTCTCAAGAAGAGCTTTGGTTGGCAGAAATCGGCAAAGGATTAAGATGCTAGAATTATCTAGCATTGAACTTTACTCCAGGTGCTATGGTCAAGCCAGTTCATTCCCAAGAAACCTGTGAGAAGAAAAATCTTTCATTTAGTTTCACAATAGGAGATTAATTATCAAGATATATGGAGCACGTCTCTTGCACGTGTGTCACCCCTTGTGCACGGCAATTCTAGGAACAACTAAATTTGACTTAATAGGAAAAATCCAACCATTGGTGGTCAAATATGAATTCTTTATTCCAACAAAAATCTGACTTCTTTTCATACAATTGCAGAGTCCATAATTCATTGTTTGATCAATTGCCAAGTTTGCCCTTGTTTTCATTCATTTCCAAACACAATAATAGGTGGTTTTGATTTTTTTAGTTTGTTGAAATCGTTCACTGTAATGAAGTTGACAAGGAAACATATTTAATTCAAACATGGTGAGGCCAGTTTGCCCTTGTTTTCATTCATTTCCAAACACAATAGGTGATTTTTATTTTTTTAGGTTGTTGAAGTCGTTCACTGTAATGAAGTTGACGAGGAAACAGATTTAATTCAAACATGGTGAGGCCAGTGACTTGACACCAAAATCATTTTATCCACCATAATCGTTCCCACACGATGTATTTTAATTTAAAATTATCTCAATATAACAAATTTCTTGAAGTGTCCGAAGAGTGTTAATGTCCGACATGTGTCCATAACAGACGCGCAAAAGGGTTTCTACATGAATAGGAGTGTCAAATATTGGCTTGATGGAATTCTGGTTATTGATGACAGATATTAATGGTGCCATGTCGAACAGCAGATTATCCCATAATAACCCTAAAAACCGGTTTTTGAAAATTAATTCTGTGCTTGATTACAAGCCCAAGAAAGTCTCTGCTCGTCAATATTCGCCTTACGAATTTGAAACAAAGATAATCTGAGAGACAATAATCAGGAAATAAAAAATGCCATTTACTTGCGGCCATCATATTCAGGCAATAAAACAGTGAAATAACAGCACGCTGAAACACAAACACAGTCATTGTTGCCGACTCCTCCTCAACTCCCGGAACATTTAACACAGTATCCTTCTGCCCATGGTATCAACCTCATCAGCAGCTCCAGTGCCAAGATAAAACTTTCCACCCAGTCATGTCTATGAAATAATTTCTCGAATATTTCTTGGATGCCATTTCCATGTTGTACATCCCAATCAATGATTAACACCTTCTTAGCTACTGCAATTGCTGCCCATGAAATGTTTTACACCAGCTTGATTTAGCGGTTAGATAATATCAAATGCATATCATTTAAATATTACAATGTGATTTGCACTAAGTACGTGGGTGAGATGTCTGCTGCTAAAAAAAAAAATAGTGAATTAGTATCATATTCTAAAGGTCAGGGACGAAAAGTAAAAAAAAAAAAAAAACATTAAAATTATAACGTACGCCATGCTTATCAAGCACGTGCACCAGATGTGCCACACGCGTGCAAGTACACGAGGCATGTAGGAAGTATCGTATGAGTGTCACAAGCTTTAAAAATTCAGTTAAAAAAGGGATTGTACTATGTGTACACAATATTTTACATTTCTCTCACATTGAGGGGGGCCCACACACAATAAAATATTTGTGGGGCCCCCTCCATGTGAGGAGAGTGTAAAAGATTGTGTACACCATAAGGTGTACACACAGCATTATCCTTTAAAAAATGTCCAGTGGTATGTATACACATGTTCGAAGGTGTTGGAATTCAATTTAAATGGTTAGCTGCGAGACTCGAATTCAGAACCTTTACTTGCTCTAATACCATACGTCCAACTCTTTATAACACTTCGGTCCCTCCCTCGTCATAAAAAATAGTAAGCCAATAGTTTCAAAAATATTCAATCCACGGATTGCATGTTTTCGTACTGATTTTTGATGAACAAGTCTTCATCCACCAACACTTCATTTGCTGATTTGCAAACGAACGAGGGCCTGTATATCTTTTACAGGAAACCATGAGAAGATCTCAAAAAGGTCTCCATTGAATGACATGATTCAAGAAAAACTGTGAAGGATGTCATATGAGAAGCAAAATCAAATCAAGTCAGGTGACTTTTCCAAAGAGTAGTAGGGAGACACATCTATTTACGTTCTTTAATATTATTACATTTATACATGATATGTCCATTTTCATACTTTATTTTCAATAAAATGCATGCTTTTTAACTTTAATTTTGGTCCAAGTTTTTTAAATACAGAAATGGTTATTTGTTATATCAAAATAATTTTGGGTTAAACTATATTTTACTACTTCCGGCAAAAAAAAAAAAGGATATGGTAGGATATATAACCAAGTTGACATGAAGTTCGTGAAAATTTTTCACATTATTTTGAATTTTTACATAAATATTTAAATAATTAGATAGTTGCCTACTTTATTATTATTTTTTTTAAAAAAATAAAAACCAGTTTGGCCCCCTTTCTTTTAATTTTAATGTTTGAAATAATGGTTTTTTTTGGACAATGCAGGATTGAAAAAGAAGGAAAATTTTTCGATTTACGTATAAAATTATTTTATTAAAGATTGGGTGATTAAAAATAAGATTAGTAAAGTACAGGAATGAGAAAGGGGCCAAACGCGGGATAAATTTATAGAATTATGTCAAATCAAACATGTGCATGAGGCATATCAATCATGTGCAGGAGAAGTGCCTTGGAAGTGCCCCATGAATGTCAAAAATTTAGCCCATGTTTGGTACACATTAAAATTTTGATTCTCATTCTTCTACTCATTTTCAACTACACATTCTTCAATATAATAATATTTTTCATCACATCAATAACTTTTCCTTCTTTTTTAACCACAAATTCTCCATCAATCTACTATTCCAGAATACACTCTTCTAAAAATAATGTAAATCAAACACACATATATCAAAAATATAAAGAGACTGAGGAGTGCTATTTTTCGACATTTAACCTATATGAACCCGCTACCCCATAACAGTATCTATGCTTCATAGAGTAGAAGTAACCTCTCTAATATCTGAAGAGTATGCCTTCTCTGGAGAAATATCTTCCAAGTCTAAAATACCTCGACCTTAATCTAGGTAAAACCAATTTCAGTTATTTAATGTTCCTTGGAAACAATGATCTCAAGCAGTTGACATATGATGAAGCTTTCAGTCCTCCATTTTTACTACTTTTTAACCTTCCTCCCTCCCCCCTTTCAGCAGAAATGTAAGTTGGGCTAACGTAGACGAAGTCATCAAGACAATATTCTGTACCTCAGTATACAAAACTGATCTTAGATGCATTCACCTTGACAAGTTCCTTCTTATTATTAGTTTCCTTTAATTTTCAACAATGACAGATACCAGATCCAATACCCATCTCATTGAAAGGAATGCTAAAGAAGGCCCTTCTCTCTGGATTATACAAGCTCTCACAGTAATATTCAGTCGGCAGTCCTTTTCTCTTCCTTTCTTCTGGCTCCAGCTCTATCAATCTTGTCAGCATCAGCATTAGCTTTCATGTGCCAATTACCAAAGCATAGCACCCGTATCTCCACAGTTGTAGCTTGTTTGGCACAATCCAGTTCAAAAGCCATACACTTATTTCCAAGGAGACCCTCACCAGAAGATGTTCCATAATGGAAAAGAACAGTCCACTCATTTGATTCCTCCAAAGAATGATTTGAATAATATCCCCCAAAATTTTGTCGATAAGCTTGGTGGTTGTTCTGCATGACCTCTATCTTAGATAACAGGTGTTATTGCTGCTCTTGGATTCAAATTTGGTTAGTTCCTCAGCTCAACCTTCTTCTTCCTGACTAGCCATTTGGTATGGTGCCTCTCTTCCATTTTCTTGGTAAGACCAGTCACGAATGCACAACTTTCGATGTTCTCATCGGGAAATTCTTGAAAACTGCCGTAGAATAATAGTCATGCACGACCACATATCTTTCCATGATATTCAAACTAGTATAAGCAGCATGTTTTTTGGGGGTGAAGTCTTTCAAATTAGAGATACATTGAGATATCTTCCCACTATCAAAGAAAGAAAGAAAAAAATGCATATAGTAGATATAGAACAAATTTGACATAAAGTTCATAGAATTTTCTCACGTCATCATGAATTTTTAGAAAAAATATTTTAATAATTAAATAGTCCCCTTTTTTTTCTAAAAAAATTACAAAATGGGGCTTTCTTTGTCCTTAACTAGTCTTTCACCCATGCGATGCACGGTGAGATGCAAAAATTTATATTAACTGACAAACAATTCTAATATAAGCCCCCGTTTGGTGCACATTTTGAAGGTAAAAATGCATTTTTACTGTTGATGTGATGAGGAATATGTTGTTGAAAAAAAAATAAAAGTTCTTGATGTGATGGAAAATATTATTTTATTGAAAAATGTGTAGTTGAAAATGAGTAGAAAAATGAGAATGAAAAAAATAATGTGGACCAAACAGGGCCTAAACATATGCTATCCAATCCAATTAGATAAAACACTGCATAAAATAATTTTAAATAAAAATATACACACCACATAACTAATTATATGCAAATCAGATAAATGAAAGAAAATATAGGTGGGGGTGGTGCAAAAGTAAACTGTGGGTTCGGGGTGGTTTTAAAAAAAAAAAAAAATCCGTGTCTCCGTCGATTTTTTTTTTTTTTTTTAAAATTATTATACATTCTTGCTGGTGTTGCTCTATTCTTATTGAAACCCACAGTGAAGAATCAAGACAAATAATAAAAACTAATCTCATTCGAAATGAAAATTATCTGCAATCACAACTTGTTAATTACTCTTCCAAGATAAAATTTAGTGACAAGTAGCACCTTTAACTTCTTGAATTAATACAAAGGGCATTATCTTATTTGAGTTTCATAAAAATGTCAAAAATGTGTCTATTAAAATTATGATTTAACACAAAATTTGAGACGCGTTAGATAAAGACATGTCAAACATTTAAGCAAAAACAAATAGCTTCCAAATTCTCAACATCAAGCTACCCAGTACCCAATTTGATCAAGGTCGTATAACAGAAAAAATCGAAATGGTGATAAACTGAACTGTAAGTAGATAGAGGCACTTACTGCAACACGACGAATTGCAGAGATTGTGATTTTCGGATTGTGAAGTCTCTTAATTATAATTCAATTACAGCTACATAATAAAGTCTTATGTTTCATTTAAACTACTATATTAATCAAGTCTCCTAATATTGGCAGCATGTAATTTGTCGCAATTTTTCAAGAAAATACATGGTATATCAAGTAAATTATTTAGTTTAATTTAACATATTTAAATTTAAATTTAAATTATATATTATATATATGGTATAATCTTACTCAAAGTCGCAATTTAAGTCTATGTTTAAAAACAAAAAAAAAAATCCCTGCGCAGCTCCGTGCAGCACGGAGCTGGCTCCCAGCTGAAATCACCACATCCCAACCTCCACCAAAAGGAAAGAAAAAAACAAATATAAGTAAATCAGGATGAGAAAGGGAACATGCCAAATCTCAAGTTTCAAAGGCAGAGAACCAGCTAAGTTCTCAAGCAATTTCACATAAATATATATATGAAATTGCATTGAGAAGGTAGAACTTTTGTGTAAACCATGACCTCATTACTCGTTGTGCTAGATAAAGTGAAATTTTATCAAGTAAAATCAAAAGTAATGTGCTAGTAATGTGAAATGTCGTTGCTAGCATTGTTTTACTTCTTTTTTTTTTTGCTCAAGGCAAGTGAATGAAAGCAAAAGAGATTGAACTGCGATACAGAAAATAGTCAAGCTATGTACAGTAGCTAAATGTATATTCAACTATCAAGAAGACTATAATTAATATCTTACCAGCCAAGTTCATAAGAGATCACTGAGCAGCCTCATTCTGTGCTTCCCTTCTTGTTCTACCTATTCCTTCACCAATTTTTTGTCCCGCAAATAAAACCTGCAGACCACCGTAAGATAATATGATCTCACTGGAATACTCACAAAAAATTTCCAAAACAGAATGAATCAGGAGCTGAAGGTATTGGGAATATTTTAAAAATTATCAATGGTGCACTGATTTTGCCTAAGAAGAGAAAACATCGTTACTATTTAAAGACAAGTTCTTAATTATTTAATTCTCAATGTGCATAGATTTGGCCAGAGAAGAAAAAAATTTGAAGGCTAAGGCGAGATTATTTTAAAAATTATCAATGGTGTGGAAGATTTTGAAGGATAAGGCGGGATTATTTGAAGATTCTTGGGCGGGATATTTTTTTCTTTCTTTTCTTTTCTTTATTTTTTTTCCCATCCTTTGCTGAAAATTAGGCGGGAACACTGTTGCAGAGCTATCCTCCTTTAATATAGTATAAGATGTGTTGAGAACATTTCCTCATGTCAGAGTTATAACGTGCAAAAGGCGTACCAGAGATGTGCACAAGGCATGTTAGATTTGTGCGCTAGGCGTGACTGGTAAATGTCAGAAACATAAAATATTATATACAATAAGAGATGTCAAGTTGTGTGTCAACAAGCGTCCTAGAGTATCCAATGAGTGATGGTGTCCGACACGTGTCCGTGCTATATAGAGTGTAAAACTTACCTTTCTAATATATGAAGAGTATGCCTATGACTTCTCTGGGAAAAATTTGCTTTGATGGCTTCCCAAGCATGTACCTGAAAACAAATTACAATAGATGACACCAATTAGTCATGGGAGTTGTGAGAAGCTTCTATTAACGTGGCTATCATCAAGAAAAACCATAACCTAATGTCCTAATCAATCACAGTTCAGTAGTTCTTGAGCTATTAACAACACTAGTTAGTATTCATAGATAATTGAAGACGTTGGCTTTTGCTTTCTCTAAGACATTTCCTTGATGCACAAGCATTTCACAAGATTGGCAGGACTGGTTATCTGTGTTGCAGACCATATGTTTTTACAAGCTGAGAAATCTCAACATAAAATCAACCTACATATCAATCAGAAAGACGAAAGAGGTTCTAGGAGGACAATTGTAGACAGCATCTAAAGAAAATAACTGTGCATTTGATTTAAAAAAAACATTGTGAGGCATGTACCAGGCCATATCTGTGCACATTGAAATGAAAACCATTGAGGATCCAAACTCAATCATCCATTCTTTTATGCCACTCAAATAAATCGCTATTCCATCAACTTCAGATGTCCCAGAACCACTTGAAGATGAATGATTGTTATTGTTGTCAAAAATGTACTCAGATCCATCATCGGCTTCATTGGAAGGAGCTCCAGGGAAATCATCCACGAGCAGAGTCATACAATGCCCAGTTGTGATGCATGCTTCGAGGAAAGTCATCTACATAACAATTATAAATGCCACTATCAAAGATTACATATCTGTTTCTTGCTTAGAATTTTTATAACAGACAGGCAATGGATAGTAATCTGCAATTTAATCTTAATGTAATATATTCTTGACAAGGAAGCTGAATCCTTGTTTTTCTCCTGCTTCAATGAGCTCCTGTACTCTTCTTCATTCAACAATCCTGCCAGCTTTAAATCTTAATCCTGCTCCGCTGGACAATTTGATAAACCAGATTGAATCATTTTGTTTTCCATCACTTATTTCAGGACCAATTTCTAATGAGGATCTAAGCTGAGCTTGTGGAAGATCTTCTTGCCTGCAACTGTCATCTCAAAGTGCAGCAAGGACATGTAGTTCCGTAAATTTATTATCACTCTTCTTTGATGTCTCATCCAAATAGATGAATTGCTTATAAATGAACCCGCCCTGAGAAAGTATAAAATTCTTGATTGACCCAACATTATATAAGCATTTCTGCCCACTTAATGCACGGAAAACAGTAGCAAGCAGCTCGTCCAAATAAGTCAGGATTTCCTCCAGAAGATGATGTTAGTTTTTGTAAACCTCAACACAAGCACTAGTGAGCAAAGAACATTTTTAACTACTCGAGGGTTTAATACAATCATAATCTATAATGTCAGTCAACAGCCATATAACTGGATATGCTTCATATCCAGAGATAGCCCATTCTTCTATGCGTCCAAAGCCATCACATCTAACCCCCTTGCTTTTTCTTTATTAGCACTATACTCTAGAGACAAGATTAAACCAGAGACATAAAATTACCAACTTCCAGTGTCAAAAGGCAGTTGTTTCCCATCTGCATCATGAAAGATGAAATCTGTAAGTCTTCTATATGGTCAGCCATATAGAAGACGAAAAGAACCAATCTCTTCCTACACATGAAAATTCTTTTTCGTTTCAATTACTGAAGACTTGTTGGATATATGAAGAGATTTTTTCTTGAAATCTGAGCAGGAAGCAGCTCGTTTTGACATTTTGCATGGACTTGTCAGACCATCTGTATATGCAAAATTTACCTTGTTCTTCATCTTCTTATCCCCTGTAACAAAATTGCAAATATCAGGTCCAGAAACAACAAAAGATATATTAAGAAAAGTACAATGACGAACTATATATCAGAAAGAGGACCACCTATTTTCAAATTGAAAGTCATATTTCCATATTTGACCCAAATGATTGCACAGGTAAATAAGAAGTCAAAATCTGAAGAATGAGAAGAAAAAGTGAATTTAAGAAAATAAGAGAGGTACATCAATCCTGGTCCACTGATGAAGGAATTCTATAAATAGCAAAAACATAAGTTAGTGATGGTGGATGATCCTAATTATAAGGACAAGGATATCGAAGCTGAAACAATGCACTGCAACAAAGCACAAGTCAATTTGTAAACAATCTGATGATGTTCACAGTAAATTCAAGATAGGAACCATCATCACACAGAAAAAATAGGAGCTGACAATTTCAAAATGACGTTTCCCCTTATTAGTATAGAGTCAGCAAATGAGTCGTAGAAAAACATTTTAATATTCCAAAAGAAACACTGGAAGCTGTTATTTTATCTCAAAACCTGAAGTGATATAGGTAGAATTTATCTGTAAATTGCACGTGAGTAATAATTCATGGATACAAATTCACAGTAAGACCTGACAAAATATCTAATTGAAACTACACCTATTATTTACAACAGTTGGAATGTTTATTGGAGGAGCATGATTTATTCAAAACACCAATTGTCATAAAAGGTCAAATACGAAATTTCAAAAAGAATGGGCAACAAAATCATATTTTATTCTTAAGTTCCCAAGCTATCAAATCTGTTAACAAAAATATTGATATTCCACGTATATAATAATTATAAAGTACAGGTACATACTGTCCGCTCTATGCCAAATCTTTTCAAATGCTAGGAATCATATCTGAGCATAAAGACTGTAAAAATCTATTAACTTTAATTGTTTAAGTACATAATAAACTCATTATGAAACTGTTACAGTCTCAGTCAGTCTTGCTTAACAATATATTTGTCTTCTTTGTGATATGAATTTAACGCCTTTTAAGGTTATGAATGGCATTTGTAATTGTCCAATAGCATTACTTTTCTTATGGGGATAGCAGAACCTTTGACGAAATGAGATATCATATCATGAAAATAAAGGAAACTTATATATTTTATTAGTAACTTTTGGCAAGATGAAGACAATACACAGCATAAGCTTTCAACTAGTCATGTAGCGAGAGAGAAGTATTGACTCAGCAATGAAGTCACATCAAATCAATGTTTAAAAAGGACCGTGTATTCCATATCACTCGTTTTTGAAAAATCGTGTTATATGTTTGCAACTACCTTTTTCTTAAAAAAGCATTTGAGAATAATGTCTCGATGCACACCTTACGTGCGGCTCTCGAAACTAGCAACTTGATGCCATTTGTCAAGGCAGCACATGCTTTCATGCATAAGCCTCGGGCGGTTGAGGTGTGCGCTCTCCTTTACTTGTTGTATATTAATTACGTTGACTTTTTCGACTAGATTTTGGTAGCCTAGGGTTTTCGAGTTTCTTCACAAGTCACAGCTCAAACTTGAAAACTAAGAAAAGAAAAAAAAAATTAAGAAGAATTAGGGAAGAGAGCATGCAAAGCAAGTGTGTGCTAGCCTCCTATAGTTTAAGTGCCACAAACCTCTCTCCCAATTAAAGTTGCAACTTCCAGCGACAAATGGCTAGTGACGAAACCTAAAACATATAACTTCAATCTTTTCTTTCATTGTTAGTATATATGTTTTTTCTTCTGCTTTCCTAATAATTATTTTATGATGCATTTTCAAGTTGGTTTATGATTTTTATTACGAAGATACAAAAACAACTAACTAAACCTATTCCCCATAAAATTTTGGTTAGCTACATGAACCCTTCTTCATTCACTCGACTACATGGTTTATTCTGCTGGTGGATGTGCGGTAAAATATGTAAATGGTTGTTTAGACAAAGAATTATACTAGCTTCATTCGTAGGAGCATAATTAAACTACAAAGAAAGAAAGTAAGAAGAAGAAAATAAAAGGAAAGCGAAATCCGAGGCCAGTAAAAACACTTTTTCCTTAAGACAATATTGTCCTGCAACAGTGCTAACGGACTGCGGCACTTATACCAAAGAACTCCGAGAATACTATTTTTTTGTTGACAACACAATTAAACATACCAAAACCCTACGTAAATGAACACGTGGTCAACAGACACGATATTCACTACTTTTATCCATTAATTATCGACGTGCGCTAACATAAACCATTGTGAATTTGGAAACATACTAAATAATCAAGTACAAAGCATAGTAAAATAGAAATAATTATTCTAAGATCTGAACTTTTATCAGGTTGATGTTAATGACCAGTAAACAACGTACTGAGCTTTAAAACAAGAAAAAAATTAAATTAATAACTAGACTTTCGTCAAATTCAAGTTTCACAAAACACCACCCCGGATCTGGGTTAAAATCTTTCTAAATACTTCCTCGAGAAATTTGATTAAAAAATCAAAAAAACCGACGAAAAACATTAATTAACAAAAGCCACTAGATCTAACATCCAAAACTACACATACATAATCAAGAAACCCAAAACGATTGCTGTTAGTGATCTAGGCACAAAATCGAGGTTGTTGTACAACGTGCAGCAGAAATAGTACCTTGCTTTCGCATTTTCGTTCGGCGTCAAATTCTATGCACAGAAAGAAGAATCAAAGGCATAAGCAACATATATATAAATAGAACCAAATTTACTAACATTGCGTCATTACCAACAAAGCACCAGGCGGCATTTCAATGAAGTGAGAAAACCTACCAGAATCTTCTACGTAAAATCTGTTGACGATTGAGATAATTTGAGATTATTGCAATTTGAGATGGTCTTCTATTAAAATTTAAGGAATTTATCGAGAAAGCGACAAGGCGGGAAGGCGTTTCATATTTTTCTGGTTTACTCTTTCACCTATCCCCAATGTCCCGAAAGATTTCCACAGAATTTCACCAGAATGCCGAGGAGTTGATACCGCATGAAAGAGTGTCTATTTATAGAGTAATTCCCAAGAACAGGGAATTTTTCACAAGACCCCCTCACTGTAGCGAGGCCCCACCTCTGAATAAAAAAAAATTGTGTCCCCACCCCCCAATGTGTGAAGCATGTTTAGAGCACGACATGCATATCACTACTATATTTATAAGTGTTGTTCCATTTGTGAATGTTGAGAACGATTGTCATCTTTTAAATAGTTGTCAAAAAAGAGATACTTGTAATCATCTCTCAATGCCGACCTACATGTTTAGCTACACTAATTGCATGGCACGGTTGATTTTTACTCAATACTCGACATTCTTGACAACGTTCATCCAACATCACAGAAATATATGTGATCCATACTCAAGACTTGACTACCTTAGTAACTTTGCCAAGTTTGAGTTACATCAAGTTCGAGTGAGTTGTCGACCATTGTTGTAGTGATTTCTTGGATTAGGCTTATACAATCGAGTTTATAGCACAGGCCATTAGCGTTTCATAATGGAGCAGTATCAATAATTAAACTCATTATCACTAACACGACTACCTAAGTGACTAAATTAAGTAATTTGATTGTGACAAATTGAAGATGAACGACACGGTTGAAATTTTCATAAAGTTGAGTGATAAAAAATGAAATTAAGCCAAAGAAAAGAACACGATGTCACACTGACAACAACAAAGCCAGAATGGCCTGATAGAGATCACACGAAAAAGAGCAACTAAATGGTCGTGCCAGCCAAACGCGAAATGACGTGACCCTTGTTCGGCTCAGGCCAAGGGCGACATGAGCCGTGTTGTGGATCAGCTCGTCCGAAGAGACAGACCATACTAGATTCTCTGGTGTTCAGGCAGCCAGCAGTAAGATTCTTTTTAAGTTTCTTTATTTTATTTCAGACAAGTAAAAAAAAAAATCTAAAAAGGGCGGCTAGGTCTAGCGACCCAGACAGGCACAGGCCGTGCTTGCAGAGCGAGGAGGGGGATGCCTGGCCGAACCAATTGACACCCCCCCAGTCCAAAATCATAGCTTGTTCACTTACTAGATCCATTTTACCTGTGTTATCGTAGACTAAGACTTGCACGACACGAGTAGAGAGTTATAGATCAAACTTGGTACTGATTTTCTGCTCAAAATACAGCATTCTTGCATGTTCAATACACGTACTTCAGGTGATAACCAATAACAACATAAGACAAAAGCCTTAGAACTCGGTAACCAAGGTCCATATAAAACAGAACATAACATCATCTTCATGCAAGTTAATTTCCATAGTAATCGAAATTGATCTTCATTAATTTCCTCGAGCCTTCTCCAAGTCAGGAAGATCTACAATGCAGAGGAAATGTGTATATAAGAAACTAGAAGCTGCAATAATTCCTTAATAATTCTATTCTGTTTTATTTTCCTTTAGTTTCTTTATGAATTTCATGGATAGATATGAATAGTCCAAGCATTCATTAATAAATAATTTCAGCTCAGGAGAATTATGCAATAAACTAATGCTCCTGTAAACAACTATATTGCAGCAAATAAATTGCAAGATGAAATCCATTAGACATGGCCATGCAAGACGAGAAACTGCCACATAAAATCATATAAGCCCAACCAGAATACCATATCAACCATTTAGCAATTGGCTACCATATTACCATGTTAGGCTAAAGCATAAAAGTAAGTAAAAGTCAAAGAAACTTTCTGTTTCCAAATATGTTAGGATTACTTTTGAAAGTAATTGTTACCTAACTGTCAAAATAAGAAACCTACTTATTTTTTCGACTTTTACCGATAAAAAAATTATTTATTTGAGCAAGTTTTCTTTATAATTAAACTTTTTAAGCATATTCAAGTAAGAACTGTGCAGTAAAGGAAATTTCAACTCACAAAGCATCCCTTCGTCATCACTGCTCTCATCCTCTTCACCGGCATTCTGGAACAGAAGAACATTTATGCTAAATTAATAAATAACAAGCATTCCTACTGTCACTACATTGAAATATTTGACAACAGAAAAGGAGGTATAAATTACCACAAAGTCATCATCAGAAACCAGATTCGCTGCAAGGACCAAAAGATTTAGTACCAAACACAACAAATTATCCACAAAAACTATCTAAAATCTTATGCCACAGGCCCATTAATGTATGATCTCGAATTGCTGTAAACAGTTGATAATGGATTGAGCCCAACAAAATCTTTAATATTCTTAACAGGATCAGAATCAGATAAAGGGTCATTCAAGTTTTTCCAATCTTCTCAAGGCAAGTAAATATATATAAAGAGATTTCATTCATACAAATCAAATATTAATTGATGTCTAAAAAGTGGTATGCCATTCTATTTGAGAAATTATAGTGTAGAAATGAAAAAGTATAGCAATAAATCAAGCTCCTAAAATTTTGTGTATATTCTCTAAGATTTTTTTAGTAAATCAAATTTCTTCAAATCAAAAAAAGAAAAATAGCAAAACTTGAAACAAAAAAAAAAGTAAAAATAATTGAAAGTAAAAGCAGCCACTTGTACTCTCTTTATATTTATTTTTTAATAAAAACAAAAAAAAAATCCAATTACTCTAAATTCTATTTTGTTCTAATTATCACAGTAATTATTTCAAGAGTAGTACCAGACATGCAAGGCACGGTCAAAAGTGGTTGTACATAATCAATAATCTTTCAAATTTACTAAGTTTCAATTAGGGTAATTAGCACATAACGTCACAATCTTTCACTGTTATTGTGGAAAATATCCTTACTTTTCATTTTTTGGCATTTTCGTTCTTATTTCCACCTTTCATTGCACAAAAGGCCATTTTCATCCATTTTCTCAATTAAAAATTGTAAAATGACAAATATATCCTACTCTTTAAATAAAACAAAATAAAAAAGAAAAAAATAATTGCAATCATAGTCCCAAATTTTTTTAAAGAGCGCAAATAAGTCTCAAATAAATTGTTAAAATGGTAATTAAAAATGATGGTTTGCGCAATCAAATGTGTAATTAAGGTGAAAATGCCAAAAAAATGAAAGGTATGGACTTTTTCGCAATAATGGTGAAAGGTATGGGCATTATATACTAATTACCCTTTTAATAATTTATTTTGAGCTTATTTGTGTTTTTCAAAAAAAATTGGGACTACGATTGCAATTAGTTTTTTCTTTTACTCTTTGTTTTATTTAAAGAGCAGTGTATATTTGTCATTTCACAATTTTTAATTGAGAAAATATATGAAAACGACCTTTTGCGCAAGAAAATGTAAAAATAAGGGTGAAAATACCAAAAAATGAAAGGTATGGACGTTTTCCACTATAACAAGAAAAGATTTGGACGTTACGTGCTAATTACCCTTTCATTTATTTTTTATGCCACATCAATCAGGCATATAAGTATTGGTCCCAAACAAATGGAAAATCCTAAAAGAATTATAAGGATGGAGATAGGTTCTCTTTATAATGCAATGATGTAGAATTTCTTCGCTAAATACTTCTATTGAAAAAACTAAACCCCGCTCCCCAGTCCTGCCCAAAAAAGGTGGAACACTTCAGAAGAGGAAAGATCATTAACAAACTAATGAATGTGTTGAAATCATCCAAATGAGCTTATGAAAGAAAGTTTCACGAGTAAAATGATTTATGTATATAATGCACACAGAAAGAAGGCACAATTCAACTTCAGGATCTACCAAAAGTTTAATTGTCACTATGTCTATTTTCGGGAAAAAAGTGCAAGTGCGTGTAAAAACCAAGACAGGTAAAATACAAACACTGTAAGATATAGAATGAACTTACAGTCTGACTCTTCATCGTCCTCGTCGCACCATTTATTCCAATCAACCTTAATGTATGGAGCAGGCTTTTCTTCAGACTTCAGCAGTCTTTTCCACCATCCCTTTTGCTCTTTCTGAATAGAGCATAGTATATTCCTTAACCCAATTTTTGTCTTACACTGCATTATAAGTGACCCTCGTGCATGAATAGAAGAACAGACAGCCTTCTTGGTAAGTTTGACTATAATAAGTTAAAAAGCCGTAAAAGAAAAGGATGATTGCTCAAAATTAGCAGGCAGAACAGTAAGACCTATGGGGACAATTTTTAAAATACTGATACCTTAAAACTAGAGGTTCCCCACGTTTTACTTCCCAGAACAATTAGAAGTTCTAAAAAATGAATAAGGACAAGAATGATCCATAATTTACTTAGGCATGTGAGCTAAGAAATAGTAAGCACAGCATATGTTCTAGAGACTGATATTTGAGTACGGAAGTTCTTTTCTGTCGTTAGTTGGTACTATTTTACTAGGATAAAGGAAATCCAAATATGTCAAACAAGCAAACTCAATTTTCACTTAAACCCGTTATCACTATAATCCAGAAAAGAAGCCCCATTAAAAATAAGTTTCCTTCCAATTTGCAAAAAGTTACAAGCTAACTTCCCAATGTTGTCTCCACATACTTCACACCTACTTTTTCTGGCAAGTAATTGAAAATTTTAACAAGCACGTAGAGACAAGAAACATAAAAAGTCCATAATAACCATTCTTAACTGTAGGAACAACGATATCATAAATTAATCCAATAGTAATTTCTCGATAGATCTATATAGAGGGAAATTTGGTAAGTGTATGGTTCCAAGGGATGGAGGAATGGCAAAGGAAGGAACTTTGATCCCTTGTAGCTAAAGGATTAAGGGCAAGTTAAAGGGAAAATCAAACTCATTGTGAGCTGTCCAATTCATATAGAAAGAGAGCTGCTCCATGCCACAAATTCAACATTCAGCAATGTTATGGATAGACAAAATGAATGACTTATTGTGATTAACTCATTTAATTTATTTCATTTACACCCTAAGAAAAAACACTTGCACACTTCATCAACTATGTCACGAGTCATTGGCAACTTAATTTCTCAATTTTAAAGGGTCTATTACATCGTATAATAGAGAAATATAACTTCGCAGATACAAAACCTTTTCCTGAAAAATAAACTTCTTACCTCACACGAGATTATAAAGATTCTGACAAAAAATTAAACTGTTATTTCAGTTGAGTCACATAACATCTTAACCCAACTTTACATTTTAAAAGAAATCAAACAGCAGGCTTAATTACTATCCACTGATATCAACTTTTTGGAATGACGAAAACTGAAAAAAAACATTGACCCCAAATCTTTAACAAAATCAAGTTAATACTTAAACAAACTCGCCATTGACTCCATATCTTAACACAGCATCAAGTTAATATTCAAACAACATATTTACTTACTAAAAAAAATTTCACACATTATTTAACCGTTCACTTAAAACAACTCATTTTAAACCCACATTTTTTTCCTAAATTATCCTACCTCAATCCCTCAATTCCTTAGATTAATTAAAACTGAGATCTTGAGTTCCTATTTATCTCCCACAATTGGAATTTGCCATACGTTTATTCATGTTTTTATCCATTGCTTCAATATATGGCCAAGAATCTAAAACTCGTCATCAAGACTTAAAATCAATTAAGGTTTTAATGTGTTTGTTGCGTTATATTCTTTCAAATGTTCGCATGGCACATCCAATTTCATGTCAAACGAGGGATGCAACATTTATCAAAATTTGAATTCAAAAACCAAAAGTAAACAAAACTATAGGATCATATACAAAAACATATAACTAATTACAAAAAAGTCTTAGACAGAAAAGGGAACCTCAGGAACGATATTCCCATAGAATTGGAGAGTGAAACTAAAGTCTCCACCATTAACCCCAACAGCTGAAAAAGCGAAAATCCCTTCAGCCTCACATTTTACAGAAACGTTCTTGGCATCCGGCAGAGAAATGGTCAGGTAAACCTTGTCTGACCGCTGTGCCCACAGAACCTCTGGCTGCTTACTGCCAAAAAAAAAAAAAAAAAACCACTCATTACCACTTAAAAAAAATCAAATCAAATAGGCATTGGCCTAATGGTTTATTTAAGAGAAAAATAATTATATATTTATGGGCACCTCATAGTTTTGTAGAACGATTTGTAGTTTTTGAGATTTACTAATTATACCAGAAGAGGAAGAGAGAGTAGAGCAGAGAAAAATCAGCGGTGGGGAGTTTTATTTTGGAAAATATATGTATTTGGTAGCAGAGTATTATATTGGCTTATTTGCACAAATGGTCACAATCTAAGTCCCTTGTGTAGAATCAGGATCTATTCTTTCAATCGTTGCACCGACATCATCGTGTGAAGGTTTAGGTGCAGAAATAATCATTTTCATCGTATGCCTAGTGGTGGGAAAAAATTAACTAAACCGAACCAAAATCGAATCATAACCAAGCAGTTATCCGAATTTTATTCGATTCTACCTAAAGTATAGAAAAAAATGAAAATGAGATTGTACGAGTTTTTCAAAACTCATTCAAATCGATAGTTAATCCAATCCCTGGTTCGTCAATCATTATCTAAAACTCTTTTTGTCTGAAACTCATTTTCAACCACACATTTTCATAATGAAATATTTTACACGTAAACCCAATTTTTTTTTTCTATTTTTTAACTGCACATTCTCAAAAAAATCACCATTACAAAATTTTTATTTTCTCAAAAAACTCTTTCCAATGGACCTCCGACGAGGGCATAATAAACCAAGCACAAATTTTCAAGACTTCTTAACTAATCGTGGATACAGGAGCCTTGGACAACATAAGAAGGAGAACCCATTCAGACAATTAACATCATATCCTGCAGATACTTTCTCTGGGGAGAAATCAACGAATAAATTATTGAAGATGGAGATTCTTCAATTTTCTTGACCTTGAAGTAAACGGGCAGCATATATGCCTATTTCGTCCTGTATTTACTTGTTCTTCACGTTTTCTTTGCAATATTCGCTAGGACGCACCTTGTAACTAATTGATTTGTACTCATGATTTATTTCACTATTTTAAATTCTTCTTTTATAAATTGTGTTGGGATTGCTTGGTTAAAAAATTTATTTGCGTCCTTCAAAACAAGGGACTAATACAATATCGTACTTTTGCTTATTTAAAATATAAACACAAAACGTCCCCACCTTTCAATATTATTGTACAAAACGTCAATACTTTTTATTTTTTGACATTTTCACAAATATGTTCACATTTCATTGCGAAAATTCTTTTCATCCATTTTTTTTTTATTAAAAGTTGTGAAATGACGAATATACTTTCCTTTTTAAATAAAATAAATAAATAAAGAACTAATTACAATCATAATTTCAAATTTAAAAAAAAACAAACAGTCACAAATATATAATTAAAAATCAAAGCTAAAAAAAAAAATAATTACTCAAGTCATGTTTGAGCCACCTTTTTGTAGAATGAGAATGAAAAATAGTCGTTATTGGGGTCCACACAAGAGATAGAAATTTTGAATTTAAATGTTGATGTGATGCATAACGATCATATTTTTCATTTTAATGAGATATAAATGTGGCCCAAACGGGAGCTTAATCTTTTTTTCACCTTTCTCCAACATCATCCACTTCATTACTTTGAGAATCATTTCCATTTCCTTGGACAGGAGTTAATGAATTTCTTAACTAAAAGAAATTGTATCTTTTTTCCCTTTACCTAAAAGCAGAAAATAAAGATCACCCGTCGTCGCCATCGACCACGTGACATGACCACTCGTCGTTGTACCTCAATAGCCACCCATCCACCTCCACAACCAAAATAAAGATATAGCCACTCAATCCCAACCCAAAAACCCGAATTAAAACCAAACTACACCTTCGATGCCTCCACATTCACCAACCTCGTCGGTCGGTAATAAAGCCACCATCGCCACCACCTCAAAATGCTAACCAACGCCTTACTTTAAATCCATTACAGTTCGTTCACCAATCGAACTATCCCGTTGTGATATAGGTAAACTCCTTATATTGTAAATTGTGGTAAACAAATGAATAAGAAGCGGCTTCTGGTTCAAAGTATACTGCTTGGAACACCACGAGTTCATGCTTCGCTGTTGCAGTTTAATAAAGAAAAATCTTCTTCTTTTGGCTTCTCTGGGCTGTTGTTGCCAAGGTCCAAAATGGTAATACTATTGCATTTGGGTTTTTTGGGTCTGTTATTGTTAATCGATTCGGAAAGTTTTGTTGTTGGGTGCCCAGACATTTTGTATTGTGAAGTCAAAAATTAAGTTTACACCCAATCAATTTTCAGACATTAAGTTTAAAAATTCAAAAGTCAGGTGTTCATTCAATATTTTAATTTTAAATAATAATATTATCAATTTAAATTAATCTAATCACACCCACTCCTATCAAACAACCGTACACACCCCACCCCACTCTTACCAGTCATCACCTATTGTTACTGTCGTCGACAACTTCTTGAGCGACAAACTAATCGTCGTGCAGTAACAACTAAGTATCTCGACTCAACTAATGGAGATAAAGGGAGACATATAGCGACCATTGGAGAACGTCAACCGAGCATCGCTGGCAAGTGATCATCTTCTTCAGCAACACTTAGCAATGTTAGTAAGATTTAAAACTGATCATTGAAAAACAGCCACTAGTGTAATTAACATAGTACTTATCGAAGCAAATAATTTCAATTTTCACCATCAAAATCTGGTTAATTGAATTTGTGATCAGTTCGAAGAATTGAGGTCAAAGCAATCAATGGCATGTGACCAGATCTCTTGAATTTGAGACCCATGACCTATGCACTTTGATACGTGATCAATTACATGTAACCTGTGACATGTGAACATTTATTTGTAACTTATGAACATTTATTTGTGACCAATTTTAATTGATCTATGACATATGGATATTGATCTGTGACCAATTAAATTGGTCTAGGACTTATAGGCATTGATCCATTATCAATTTTAGTTGATATGTGACTTAATTGAATTTGTGCCTGGTTTGAATAACTGAGGTCAAAGAAATTAATGATATGTGACCGATCTATTGAATTTGTGACCCGTGACTTATGCACTCTG
>JAVHZT010000242.1:0-51977 GCA_035079005.1 Fraxinus americana | reverse complement strand
TGATTACAATTTGTAGAAAGCTTACAACATGAAATCGAAATACATTGAATGTAAATTGATTATTAATTGCTTAAAAACTAGAAATTACAATGGCTGGTGTAAGGGACGAACACCAGAAAGCTTGAAAGATTATTTGAAAGACTAATACCCCATTTAATAGCATTCGGAACAAAAACCTAAGTGATAGGAGTAGACGTTTAAATTTCGAGGAATCATACTAAATTTTTACCAATATCAGAGCTATTTTATAATTGAAATAAACTATTGCAATAGAAAGAAAATTACAACTCAAAGTTGAACTAATATTTACAATGTGCGGTCGAAGTTGGGCAAACTGCGGATGCGATTAGGTTAAGGGGCTAGTTGAAGCTGCAGTCCTTGACATTCTCCCCCATTTGTTTTGGCGACGTCCTCCATGCCCTCAATGCATGATATTCTTCAATTAATAGTTTGAATGCTTCAAGGTCTTTTTCTCTTTCCTAAGTATTCTCATCGTTGATACATCCACTCCATTTGACCAAGTACTCTTGATGATATTTCTTGGAAGCTCGAGTAGTACGATGGTCCAGTATAGCTTCTGCAACCTTCTTTCTGGCTTTTCTTAGTTCAAACATAGGTCGCTTCAACTCATTTCTAGATGCGTCCTCTTTTTCGGCAAAGTATGGCTTGAGTACACCAACATGAAGGACCTTGTGGATTTTGCACCATGAAGAGAGTGTAACTCTGTAAGCGACTCTTCCAATCCTCTTCACGATGGGTAATGGTCCAATATATTTTGGCACCAATCTTGAATATTTCTCTCTTGTCGGTTTATAAATGTTTCTATCAGGGAATTTAACCATTACCAAATCTCCAACATTAAATTTCAATGTTTCGTTTTCACTCTTGAGAGAAGCTTTTTGCTTGAAGGGACTTGGTTCTTTGATCGATATCCACAGTATGAGAGAGTAACGGTTACTGGCCAGTAGCAATCTCAAAAGAACTCTTCTTGGTGGAAAAGCTCTTTTGGACATTGAAACACATTTGAACCGTATACAAAAGTCTCACACAGTTTTTCTGCAAAGTAGAGATAAAGTACCGAAGATATTCTTCCAGCATAGAGTTGATGCGCTTCTTCTGTCCGTCAGATTGTGGGTGAAAACTAGAACTCATGCTCAACGTTGAACCGTGAAGTTTGAACAACTCGGTCCAAAATATGCCAGTGAATCGAGGATCTCGATCATTAACGATGTTTTTGGCAGTCCACAGTGTTTGACAATATGTTTGAAGAAAAGTTGAGCTGTCTCTTCAGCTGACACATACTTGGGCGCTACAATGAGAGTTGCGTACTTTGATAGACAGTATACCAAGAGGATGATAGTGCCAAAACTCCAACTTTTGGCAATCCAACAATGTAGTCCATCAATACACTCTCAAATGGACTGGTTGGGACGGAAAGGGGCTCCAACAAGCCTGTCTTTTTCTGATGATATGTCTTATCTTGCTGACAAAAAAGATAAGTTTTCACATGAGTTGCAATGTCATCCCGTATTTGAGGCTATTAGTATGCATGTTGCAGTAGTGTAGCAGTGCGTTCCTTTTCGGGATGCCCTGCCCAAATAGTGTCGTAGCATTCTGTGATTAGGGATGTCCTCAAATCTACGCCCTTAGGGACAAATAGGCGGTCTCCCTTAGTCTTGACTAGACCCCCATCGACCCAAAACTGGCGAGTTTTGTCCTGTTTGATGAGGTCGACCAAATATTGAGTAGTCGGGTCCTTATCCAAAAGTGCCCGAATTTGGTCCATTATGTTTGTGGTAACTGCGCTCCCTGAAAGAGCAGCCATAGAGCAAATGGTAGCCAAGTCGGCCCGGTGAATAAGAGCATCGGCCACATGATTACTAGATCCAAGACGGTATTCTAGCATAAAATTGAACTCTGAAAGAAGTTCCTGCCAACGAGCCTGTTTGCTTGATAGTTTAGGTTGGGACATGAAGTGACTAACCGCAGGTTATCTGTCTTCACAATAAATGGAGACCCGAGCAAATAGTGACGCCATCCCCTAAGGCAATGGACTACAGCCAACAACTAATTTTCGTGCGCCGAGTAACGACGTTCCACTTGATTCAACTTTCGACTCTCATATGCTACCGGATGTCCTTTTTATATAAGGACTCCACCAAGTGCAAAGTCTAAAGTATCGGTATGCACTTCAAATGGTTTAACCATATCCGGTAAGGCTAAGACCGGGGTTCGTCCACATCGATTTCTTCAATTTCTCGAAAGCATTTTGGCATTGGGATAACCAGTCCCAATCCTTATCCTTCTTTGTTAATTCAGTAAGTGGCAATGCAATTTTTGAGTACCCTTTTACAAATCTTCGATAGTAATTACTAACCCTAGAAATAAATGTACATGGTGGATTCTTTGGTGGTTGCCAATCTTTGATGGCTGTAACCTTCTTTGCAACCATGCGTATTTTCCTTGTTCGATGATGTGACCCAAGAAACTGATAGATGTCTAAGTGAATGAGCATTTACACAATTTGGCATAGAGTTCATTCTCTTGTAGTCGATTGAAAACCTGCCTAACATGTTGCTCATGTTCTCCCAATGTCTCGCTATAGATGACTATGTCATCCAGGTACACCACCACAAAATCGTCCAAGAACCCGTGAAGTACCTAATTCATCATCGTACAAAATGTTGATGGAGCGTTTGTTAAGCCAGAAGGCATCACTTTAAATTCAAAGGCTCCATATCTGGTTACCACCGTAGCCTTTGCTGCACATCCTTCTTTGATCCAAACTTGCCAATATCCGACCTGAGATCGATCTTTGTATAATACCTTGTCCAGCTCAGTCGGTCGAAACAATCTGCAACTAATGGAATATGCTAGCAATTCTTCACAGTGATCTTATTCAAAGCTTGATAGTCACGACACATTCTAAGAGAACCATCAGCCTTTTCTGAAACAACACGGGAGCTCTATATGGTGATTTCGTAGGCACAATAATCCCACTTTCCAACATTTCTCTCAATTTTTTCCGAAGCTCTTCAAGCACCGGCTGAGACATATGGTAGGGTGCCCTAGCAACAGGTTTGGCTCCTGGAATAAGCTCAATCTCATGATCGATTGCCTTTCTTGGTGGCAACTTCTTTGGTAACTCATCCAGAATAATTCGAAGCTTAGGAATATCTTCGATCGAAACCGCACGTTGAAGAATTAGTTACTAAGCTCTCAACGCTTCTGTTCACGAAAATATGTTTCGAATTTTAAATCACCGCAAGTGTACGGTTCGTTGACAAGTAATAAAGTGGAAATTGTAAAATTTCGAGTATCGTTCCCACGAGGAATGATCTAACCTAATTT
The DNA here is from genome assembly GCA_035079005.1 of Fraxinus americana. Classification (NCBI taxonomy): domain Eukaryota; kingdom Viridiplantae; phylum Streptophyta; class Magnoliopsida; order Lamiales; family Oleaceae; genus Fraxinus; species Fraxinus americana. The sequence goes on along the minus strand of JAVHZT010000242.1, from coordinate 48,626 downwards.
CTATTATTGTAACCTTAACCGAAACTATAAAACTCAAATTGGTAGTTTTTGTGATTTTAATATGAAATTGTAAATAACATGCAAATTAAACTAGAATTGCGATGTAATTGTAAAACAATGGTTGAATGCAAAGTTTGAGAAAATTAATATATGGAAAGGCGCACTAGGATCCCGAATCACCAAGCAAAGTTCACTCTTAAACCCTATCTCACAATTTGACAACACGATGAGTCATTTGAAGAATCAATGTTTCTAACCTATCCAACAATCTCTTTCGAGTAGAATTGGACCTATCCTAGTATACCATTTGACTATATTTCTATGACAAATGCAATATATAAGGATGCATGTAGTTTTGTAAACACTTAGAGATTCACGTAATGCATATCGGTATATTTCTATCCTCTATGAACAAAACGACGATTTACACCTTGTTGAATTTATTTCCCTTCTTTCGAATGCATGAAATAAATCACCTAAACTCACACAATTATCGTCGACTATAATCACGGAGACAATAAGCGTATATAAATCATTCAAAACCATCAAAGTGTTTAATTATCAAATTGCAAAATAGAATTAAAGAGTTCACAATGCGAGGTTCATCGTTCACCTAGTACATGAAAAGTCTAGCCTAGCATAATGAAATTAAAGCAATAATAAAAATGATAGAATGAAAACATCACCAAAAATTGGAGTTTTAGATCTTGAATCTTGATGTAAAAACACTTGTTCTAGCCTTCGATCTTGCTCAAAAATGTCGTTTTTCTCTCTAGGAAGGCGTAACCCTAATTCTGGACGTCCCTCGTATTATATAGGAGTCCTAGTTATTCTTTCCAAAGGAGTTCGAACCAGATAAGGAAACCCAGAATTTCTCCCGATTTTCCTTCTATGCGACCGCATAGAAGGATTCTATGCGGTCGCATAGAACAATCATGTGGCCTACGAAATTCTCTGGATGCTTGCATGCGACCGCAAGCTTTTAACACTATGCGACCGCATAGTGTTAACCTTTTCCAAAATGTGGTATTTTAGTCCTCCGACTTTGTTCTCTCCGTTTCATGCCTCTTTTTCCCGGTTTCTTCTTTCCAACGCATTATCAATTACTCAATTGAATCTTCTCATCTTTGTGTCTTCAATTCTTTCTATTAGTCATCTTTTGAGTATTTGCAATTAAGTCCTTGAACTTTGATTTTTCTTCATTTTGGTCCTTTTCCTCTATTTTTCTTCCATTTTCACCGCATTTGCCAATCATGACACTGCAAACACAATTTATAACAAATTAAGCTATGTTTCACGCATAAAACGACGAATATCCAAGTTTAAGAGCGATATAAACGTGCAAAAATACACCCTTATCAACTCCCCAAACTTGAATCATTGTTTGTCCTCAAACTACATAACTTATTTCCGATGAAACATGGTTCAACAATTTGCCATATCTCGAGGATCGGAGCTTAGTATAGAACACATGAACAGTTACAACCGTGCAAAATCATATCAACCTCCACATGTTACATGAAAAACTCGATGTGTGTGTGTAAACTCATACCCACATATTAGCATCATGATTGACTCATATCCGAACCCAGTGGTCAATTTTCGCTTTCATCACTCGAAAGGAACACTCTTCCCCCAAACTTATTCTTTTCACTCAAGTATCCCTGGGGTAGTTCCTAGGTTGAACTCATCTATCGTTATTCCTCTCCCTCTCTTAGTTCAGATGTATCACACTGTCACAAGTTCACACTTTAAAGAGTAGAGGTTCTCCCATATTTTATTCCTTCAACATTTGAGGCTAAACTCAGTTATTTGGTCCGTATCAGAGATATAGTTTCATCAACTGGATGCTTGGGCTGATCAATGATTCCTCTGCGCATGAGTACATGTGTTATTTGAATTTTTTTTTTTTTTTTTTTTTGTCGTGACGCCTTTCATTTGCTTTCTATATAACCCCTGTAACGAGCTTTAGGCCGATGACTCCCAAATCAGATGACCATAGGGCACCAGGTTTTAAACCCTTTCAGACTTAATCACTCGAGTTATATAGGCTCGAACAGGTGTCTTTATTGATTCAATTATCAGTGCAATGCCCCTATTCTTTTTAGTCATCCAGTCTCCAAAACTAATCCCTAACTTGGAACTTTTCACCTTGTGTTCGTCTCATTGGTCTCCAGAAAATCCACACAACTTAGCAAGCACGGAACCCCTACTCATCTTAGTGCTCTCTTGTAAAAGTTTAATGACATCTAAACCATTCTAACATTTGGTACGGTGTAGCACATAAGAGGTTTGCTGGGTTTAAGCATTATGTTCACCTATTTCTAAATCATGAGTCTTATCATCAACTGATTCCATAAGCATGAGTATCGTGTGCAGAGTAAATCAAGTTTCTCATGAACATATGTTGACTAATTCAACGAAGCACAATTTTCACCAGTCATGGTTCATACATTGTCCCATGTTGTCATCACGGCGAAATTTGGTGTCGAACCCACACAAGCACACGTAATCGCGTAAAATGGGAATTTTTTTTTAAATCACACAATCAAACAAAATACGAAAACCATAGACAACAACGAAAATGCAGGAAATAATAGACTCCACCCCCAGACTTAAAAGACACAGTGTCCTCAATGTGGGAAGAAGATGAACAAACACACAATCAAATGAAAATAAATGCAGAAATCCAGATATGAATGCACACAAAGAAAGAAAGTGGAGTTCAGAGTGCTCCCCTAATCAGTGCGGTGATGGAGGTGGAAAAAATTGTGCAGAAGTGTCGCCAGCGGCAGGAGGAGGTAGGCGGTCAAGTATCTGTCTCATGAGCTCTGACTGGCTGGTCAGCTCAGTGCGCAACTCCCTAACATGAGTCTCGATAGCACCCAAACGATCCCAGGATTCATTAGTGCGCAACTGAATACCATCAACGCGGCCCACATAGTGGTTCAGCCGCCCATTCATAACCTCAACCTTGCGTCTGGTAGCCAAAGCTTCCCAACTGGCAGCTCCAGCGAGGGTCCTGGCCGTGATCACATCATCTCGAATGGTCCCCAAAGTGGTACTCACCGCACCCACAGACTGTGCAAGCCCCTCGATGTCCCTGCCGGATGCAGTCATCGTTGCAAACATCTCGAAAGCGGTGCGTGTCGATCTCCAATGGTGCACAGGGTGGCGGTGCCTCCCGCATGTCGGCATCTACGATCATGGGCAGCCGGCTGCTGTCTATGGAGAGCTCGTTCCTGGACTGCTCTATGTTTTGCCCGAGCACGATCTTGGGATTCCAAGGTGGTCAACTTAATGAAAGGGCTGGCTCGCTCGGGAAGTTCCCCTGACGGGATTGTGACACCGGCCTGTTGACAAATACCACTGATGAGGCTCGGGAAAATGAGGGATCGATGGCGATCAGCAGAGATCCCGTGAGAGTGAATCTGATCGTAGATGAATGAAGCTAAGTCAATTTTGTGCCCCCGCACTAAATGATAGAGCAGACCCGCTGTGGGATCCGTGAAAGTAGTACGATGAGTGGTGGGCTCCACATTGTGGCAAAGAAATAGCCACAGAATGCCAATTGATGGAGTAAGCTCAATTTGCTTCCGATGGGGTCAGGTAATGGCCATGCATTCGCACGGCCCAGAAGAACCTCAGCAACAGTTTCCCAATGGAAATCACCAGGAATAGGAGTGATGTCTGCCCAAGTGAGTCCATAGAAGTCCTGGATGACCTCCGGGGTGAACATGATCCAACGATCTCTTACCCAAGTCTGATGCAGATGCTCTGCACCGGGAGTGTCCATGTCCAAATTGAAATTAGCATAAAATTCCCGGACCAAACCCTCATAGACGGGGTGTGGCCGATCAACAACGTTTTCCCAATCACAATGCTGAACCAAGGTAGTCAACTCAAACCCGGGGAAATCGGTCAGCTTAACAGGCCGTTCAGGCAGCAGAGCCCAATGGCTGACAATATCAGAATATCTCGTGAGAATCTCTGGCGTGAGGAACCGACGAATCCCCCCGTCAGGTACCCTAGTGCGAGCGGTGCCCGAAGTACTTGCTACCTTTTCCTTGCCTTTGGAAGTACGTTTTGGAGGCATCCTGGAACACAAAATTAGGAAATGAGTAAGGCAAAAATGGAGAATGAAAAACATAAGAGGTAAACATAGATGGTAGCACGTGCATGGTGCATAAAAATGGATCGAACAGGTGCAAATGAAATAGGTTGAAATGTGATCGACAGGGCAACTTCGTCCCGTGACACCGGCATGAAAACTCGAAGTTTGTCCGAGCAACATCCGGGCATAAGAAAGTAGGTAACGCCCACTAGAACATATCCAAAATCGGTGCTAAACGGAGGTCAAATGGCTGGGGAAACTGGGGGACGAAAAGGGTGACGTGAGGTGCCGTGATGGTGCCGGAGTGTGGTGATGTGACCTTGGATGAATCCACATGCATATGTAACTAAGTTCAAATGTAAAATGCATGCAGGAAAGCATATGAACTATGTTCAAATAGGAAATGAGGTGAGGTTTCACAGGATTTCACAAGAATGGTCACGTGGGTATTTCATCGAACATGTAGTGTGCACTAATATGTGATAGAGATGCCTTAGTCCATGGTAAGAGTAAAAATCCCAAATTTAGCAACACAAACCAATCAAAAGCCATCAATCTACCTAATTCCCCAACTCCTTAACAAAAATGAAATCCAAGAAAACATGAAGAAGAACAATATAGGGTATGAGGAGGAAAACTTACCTTGGATTGCAATGTGAAACACGGTTGGGGAAGTGAAGAAATGGGTGAAGTGTGTGTGTCGTGTGTGTGTGTCGTGCGGGGTGGGAGTGAGGGAAAAGGGAATGGTGATGTCGTGGGTGAATAGGGGGGGAGAAATGAAGAAAGTGAAAGGGCGAGGGAATTTTAAAAGCTGCCCTTTCGCAGCTTGGAGACCCTATGCGACCGCATAAGAGGACTCTATGCGGTCGCATAGAGTCTTAGTTCAGGGCCAGTTCAGGCCCTGAACGCATTCATGCGACCGCATGAATGGGTGGTATATGCGGTCGCATAGACCACCAGAAAGCATTAAATGCAGGATTTTTTTTTTTTTTTTTTGATGAATCCCCCATATCACACAACACCCCCAAAACCAGTATCAACCATGAAATCACATGTTGGACCGACAGACTCAGAAAATGGTCTTTTAGCATAGATATGCATGAGTTTGATCCCCAATCACCCAAAAATGATTCTAACACCACAATTGATATATAATGCATTCAAAACTAGTGTGGGCTATGCATGGAAGCTCTGTGAACTAACGACATGATCGATGACCTAAAACTACTAAAATGCATAAGAAATTTGAAATTTGCTTAAATGACTGCAGAAAGCGAAATAAGTAAAAGAGTAGAAATGATGGGTTGCCTCCCATCAGTAGCTAGTTTATCAGTTCGATAGCTCGGCGTGCCGTATGGAGATCATTACGGTTCCTGAAGATGAACGGTGGATTTGTCTTCGAGAATTCCCCGCTCCAAAAGTGCTTTAAGCGCGCCATTGACCTTGAATGTCCCTTTGCTGTCATGTGTGATTTCAACGACTCCATGTGGGAACACACAGGTGACGATGTACGGGCCGGACCACCTTGACCTCAATTTTCCCGGAAAAAGCTTTAAGCGAGAATTGAATAACAGAACCTGTTGTCCCACAATGAACTCTCTTCTCTGAATATGTAGGTCATGAAATTTCTTGGTACGCTCCTTGTATATTTTTGCATTCTCATAAGCTTCCTGGCAAAATTCATCCATTTCATTCAACTGAAGTAACCGCTGTTCACCACCGCTTGCAAATCCATATTCAACTGCGAAGTGCCCAATAAGCCCGATGTTCCAACTCAAGCGGCAAGTGACATGCTTCTCCAAACACAAGACGGTATGGTGACATGCCAATAGGTGTTTTGAAAATTTGATACAGTACGCCCATAATGCATCGTCAATTTCTTGGACCAGTCTTTCCTTGATGAATTCACCGTGACCTCAAGTATTCTTTTCAACTCTACGTTAGATATTTCAACTTGCCTTTGTGCGAGGATGATATGGGGTTGCTATGCGATGTTTAACTCCATACTTACTTAACAAGCTGCTCAAGCGGCGATTACAAAAGTGTTTCCCGTCGTGATGATAGCTCTCGGTGTGCCATAACGAGTGAAAATGTGCTTCTTTAGAAATCCAATCACCACTTTTGCATCGTTAGTAGGTAATGCTACTGCTTCCACCCATTTGGAGACATAGTCAACCGCAACAAGTATATACTGATTTGAGAATGACGGTGGAAATGGTCCCATGAAGTCAATCCCCCAAACGTCAAATAGCTCTACTTCTAGGATACTTGTTAAGGGCATTTCATTCTTTCTCGAGATATTCCCTGTGCGTTGACACCGATCACATCTCTTCACGAATACAAAGGCGTCCCTAAACAATGTAGGCCAATAAAACCCTGACTGTAAGACCTTAGCTGCCGTCTTGGAGGCCCCAAAATGTCCTGCATATGTTGATGAATGGCAATGCTCCAGAATCTGATGTACTTCTTCTTCAGGCACGCATCTCGAATAATCTGATCTGCACCACGCCTATAGAGAATGGGATCTTTCCAAAAGTAGTATTTCAAGTCTGCATAGAACTTCTTCCTCTGGTGATTAGAATATTCTGGTGGAGGAATGGATTTTGCCAAGTAGTTGACAATATCAGCATACCAAGGTGCAGTCTCCATACTGAGAATTTGTTCATCAGGAAAAACCTCATTTATCTCCACCGGCTCATCTGGTTGGCCAAGCTACAGTCGAGATAGATGATCTGCTACAACGTTCTCACTACCCTTTTTGTCCCTGATCTCAATGTCAAACTCCTGCAACAATAACACCCAACGAATTAATCTTGGTTTGGCATCCTTCTTTGTCATTAGGTACTTCAATGCTGCATGATCAGTGTAAACCACTACTCTTGACCCAACCAAGTAAGGGCAAAACTTATCAAATGCATACACAGCGCGAATAATTCCTTCTACGTGGTTTGCATAATTCAGCTGTGCATCATTTAAAGTTTTGCTGGCGTAGTAAATCACATGAAAAATTTTGTTTCTTCGCTGTCCCAAAACTACTCCCACGGCATAATCACTGGCATCACACATCAATTCAAACGGTAGCTCCCAATCCGATGCAACTACTACTGGAGCTGAGATGAGCTTTTCTTTGAGCGTGAGAAAGCGATTAGACACCCATCATCGAAGTCAAAGGGGTTATCCTTCATCGATAAGTTGCACGGTGGCTTAGTTATCTTCGAGAAGTCCTTGATGAATCTTACGCAAAAATCGGCATGACCTAGAAAAGCTGCGAACACCACTTTCTGAAGTAGGTGGTGGTAATTTCTCAATGACTTGAATTTTTGCCCTATCCACTTCTATTCCTTTTCTTTGAAACTTCGATGTCCCAAAACTATGCCTTCTGCACCATGAAGTGACATTTCTCCCAGATTCGAAGACCAGATTCGTTTCCCTACATCTTTCCAAAACCAAGTTCAGATGTTTCAAACACTCATCAAATGAAGATCCAAACACAGAAAAATCATCCATGAAGATCTCTATGAATCTCTCAACCATATCGGAAAATATAGCCATCATGCATCGCTGAAACGTGGCTGGAGCATTACATAAACCAAAAGGCATCCCACGGTAAGCAAAAGTACCATAAGGACATGTGAATGTGGTCTTCTCCTGGTCCTCTGGTGCTACTGGAATCTAATTGTAACCGGAGTACCCATCCAAAAAGCAGTAATGTGAATGACCTGCCAACCTCTCCAACATTTGATCAATGAAGTGGAGAGGAAAATGATCCTTCCTAGTAGCTGTATTGAGTTTGCGATAGTCAATACAAACCCTCCAACCTGTAACTGTTCTGGTAGGAATAAGCTCATTCTTCTCATTAGGTACAACTGTGATTCTCCCCTTCTTCGGCACTACTTGAACTGGACTGATCCACGCACTATCAGATATGGGATATATGATTCCCGCATCCAAAAGTTTCAATACTTCAGCCTGAACCACTTCTTTCATATTTGGATTCAACCTCCGCTGACTCTCCACACTGGGACGAAAATTCTCCTCCATGAGGATCTTATGCATACACAACGAAGGGTTGATCCCTTTAATATCTGCAATGGTCCATCCTATGGCTGTTTTGTGTTCTCTGAGTACCCGAAGTAGTTTTTCTTCCTCCACCTCACTGATTGAGTTTGATATAATCACTGGAAGAGTGCAAGAATCTCCAAGATAAGCATATCTAAGGTGTGGTGGTAGCTGCTTTAGTTCCAACTTAGGCGGCTGCTGAATCGAAGGTATATGCTTCTTGCTTCCTGTTCCAAGTTCTTCAAAGTTTGTGAAATGTCGCTTTCGAAAATACGGTGGGTTGGTCTCCATAAACCGTGCACAAGTTTCAATCTCAAGTGAATCAGAATTGATTGATTGAGAATGAGCAATACACGCTTCATATGCATCCGAATGATGTTGAAGTAGAAAAGTATCATTCACCACCTTGTCGATGACATCGATTTTAAAACAGCTATCTGCCTCTGAAGGGAATTTCATGGCTTTGAAAACATTGAAGGATATCTGCTCTTCGCCCAGTCTCAAAATCAACTGCCCCCTCTGAACATCGATCAATGCTCTTCCAGTAGCCAAAAATGGTCTGCCCAGAATTAGTGGAACGTCTTTGTCCTCCTCCATGTCCAAAATGAGAAAATCAGCAGGAAATATGAATTTTTCCACTTTGATGAGCACGTCCTCAATGATTCCTCTTGGGTGTGTCAGTGATGCATCGGCACCGGTTGTAATGTAACCGTGGTTGCTTTAGCTTCACCTAATCCAAGTTTCCTGAAAACAGATAAAGGCATTAAATTAATACTGGCACCAAGATCACATAATGCTTTATCAAAGTAAATTTCACCAATAGTACAGGGTACAGTAAAACTCCCTGGATCTTTCAGTTTTGGTGGAAGCTTGTTCTGAATTCTGGCACTGACTTCTTCAGTCAATATTACGGTCTCGTGATCTTCCAACTTGCGTTTGTTTGATAGAATATCCTTTAAGAACTTAGCGTAGCTCGGTATTTGGAAGAGTGCGTCAGCCAATGGGATATTTATATGAAGCTTTCTGAACACTTCAAGGAATTTTTTGTACTGCTGCTCCATTCGTGGCTTCCTCAACCGTTGTGGGAATGGGATGGGTGGTTCATAAGGATTCACTGAATTATCTGAAACTTGCTGTGGTATCGCTGGTCTCTCTTTCACTGGTGTCTTTTTGGTGCTGTCAGTCTCCTCATCAGTCTCTTTCCCAGGTGGATCTACAGTCTCTTGGTCTAGTCCTGGTCTTTTCACATGTATCTCAGGTAGTTGAACTCTACTTCTTGTAGTAATGGCTTGGACATGCTCTCTAGGATTCACTTCTGTATTGCTCGGTAAAGCACCAGGTACTCTTCCTGTCATAGAAAGAGCTAGTTGTCCCATTTGAGTCTCTAGATTCTTAATAGCTGCACCCTGATTCTGGAAGTTTGTTTCAGTCTTTCTCATGAATTGATTTGTGGTTTCCATGTATTTATCTATCTTTTCCATGAGTTTCGCGAACATATCTTCCAACTGAGGTTTCCTCTCCTGCTGAAACTGCCCCTGAGCCCGAGCGTGATTCTGATTACCACCCCAAGAGAAATTTGGGTGATTTCTCCATCCCGGATTGTATGTCTCGGAATGAGGGTTGTTCTGCTGATGTTGACCCCATTGAGCAAAATCCACTTGTTCTATCCTGTGAGCAATGATGGGACATCCAGCTGTACCATGCTCTGCCCCACATTCATCACAAATTGGCTTCTTCACTTGGGCTGAATTCACGGTATGTGTTATCCCCTCTATCTTGTGAAATAGGGAGTCAATTTTTGCAGATAATGCTGAATAGGTGTCCACCTCATACACCCTAACTGCTTTCTTTGTACCCACTCTATCTGAATGCCCTCTCTCTGACTGCCACATGGCTGATGTATTGGCCATCCTCTCGAACAACTCCCAAGCTCCATCAGGTGACCTGGTGGTCAAGGAGCCATTTGATGAAGAGTCCATCATGCCCTTAAAAGTTGGTGTTAGCCCCCAGTAGAAGTATCTAACCTGTTCTTTCGTATCATAACCATGTTGAGGACATTTTCTTAGCATGCCTTTGAACCTACTCCATGCCTCATCAAGTGATTCATTATCATGTTGGCTAAAAATGGATATTTCATGCCTCAATCTTGCCACTTTAGCTGGTGAGAAGTACTTGGTGCAGAATTTCTGAGCCAAGTCGTTCCACGTAGTTATGCTACCCACCGGAAGCGAATCGAGCCACTCAAGTGCTTTATCCCAAAGAGTTAGCGGAAAAGTCCTGAGTATGATTGCTTCTTCTGATACTCCTGGGAATTTGAAGTTTTGACACAAATCTAAGAAGCGAGAAATATGAGTATATGGATTCTCGTGTTCCAGTCCGTAGAAATGATTTCCATTCTGAAAGAGTTGTATGACATTTGTCTTCAGATGAAAATTCGGCTGTCCGAATGGCGGGTAAACAATGCTAGATTGGCTTTGAGCTACGTACGGAGCAAGAAAATCCCCAAGTATATTGTCCCCATCATGCTGAGCTTCAGCATTGGCTGGCGCTGCCTGACCTACCCCAGGTTCCAGATGTTGATCAGCCATTGCAATTTGTTCTTGATTGACCTGATGTGCTGCTCTTGCTTCTCTCTGTCTGCGATGAAAGGTTCGTTCAATTTCCAAGTCAACTTGAAATAATTCACAGCTGATGGATCTTCGCATGCAATATCTGAAAGAGCAAAAAATAGTAGCAGCACTTAGCTCAGCCTAAGTAATTGAACGAAAAGTAGAATAAAATGAAAACTAAAGAAAAACAAGTTCGAATTAGTGTTAAAATAACAGAAATGAAATTAATACTCAATCCCCGGCAACGACGCCAAAAACTTGTTCACGAAAATATGTTTCGAATTTTAAATCATCGCAAGTGTACGGTTCGTTGACAAGTAATAAAGTGGAAATTGTAAAATTTCGAGTATCGTTCCCACGAGGAATGATCTAACCTAATTTCTATTATTGTAACCTTAACCGAAACTATAAAACTCAAATTGGTAGTTTTTGTGATTTTAATATGAAATTGTAAATAACATGCAAATTAAACTAGAATTGCGATGTAATTGTAAAACAATGGTTGAATGCAAAGTTTGAGAAAATTAATATATGGAAAGGCGCACTAGGATCCCGAATCACCAAGGAAAGTTCACTCTTAAACCCTATCTCACAATTTGACAACACGATGAGTCGTTTGAAGAATCAATGTTTCTAACCTATCCAACAATCTCTTTCGAGTAGAATTGGACCTATCCTAGTATACCATTTGACTATATTTCTATGACAAATGCAATATATAAGGATGCATGTAGTTTTGTAAACACTTAGAGATTCACGTAATGCATATCGGTATATTTCTATCCTCTATGAACAAAACGACGATTTACACCTTGTTGAATTTATTTCCCTTCTTTCGAATGCATGAAATAAATCACCTAAACTCACACAATTATCGTCGACTATAATCACGGAGACAATAAGCGTATATAAATCATTCAAAACCATCAAAGTGTTTAATTATCAAATTGCAAAATAGAATTAAAGAGTTCACAATGCGAGGTTCATCGTTCACCTAGTACATGAAAAGTCTAGCCTAGCATAATGAAATTAAAGCAATAATAAAAATGACAGAATGAAAACATCACCAAAAATTGGAGTTTTAGATCTTGAATCTTGATGTAAAAACACTTGTTCTAGCCTTCGATCTTGCTCAAAAATGTCGTTTTTCTCTCTAGGAAGGCGTAACCCTAATTCTGGACGTCCCTCGTATTATATAGGAGTCCTAGATATTCTTTCCAAAGGAGTTCGAACCAGATAAGGAAACCCAGAATTTCTCCCGATTTTCCTTCTATGCGACCGCATAGAAGGATTCTCATCTTGATCGCATAGAACAATCATGTGGCCCTCTGAAATTCTCTGGATGCTTGCATGCGACCGCAAGCTTTTAACACTATGCGACCGCATAGTGTTAACCTTTTCCAAAATGTGGCATTTTAGTCCTCCGACTTTGTTCTCTCCGTTTCATGCCTCTTTTTTCCGGTTTCTTCTTTCCAACGCGTTATCAATTACTCAATTGAATCTTCTCATCTTTGTGTCTTCAATTCTTTCTATTAGTCATCTTTTGAGTATTTGCAATTAAGTCCTTGAACTTTGATTTTTCTTCATTTTGGTCCTTTTCCTCTATTTTTCTTCCATTTTCACCGCATTTGCCAATCATGGCCTGCAAACACAATTTATAACAAATTAAGCTATGTTTCACGCATAAAACGACGAATATCCAAGTTTAAGAACTGATATAAACGTGCAAAATACACCCTTATCAGCTTCCATTTCATCCTGCATATCAGGCAGGATAACAACAAATACAGTCGTTGTTGTGCAAGCCCTTCGGCTTTCATCCAATTGGATATGTAATTCCCGAATTTCTCTCTCTGCCACCTCGACTTCGAGGCCCTCCACGGCATAGCACAACCTAGTAGTTGTTACTTCAAGAGCATCCACACACTATTTCGTGTTCCTCTTTTGAAGATCTAGCACCTTCGTGGTGTTTGATTCAATTGCATCCATAGCTTTCTTATCGAGGGTCTTAAACCGCAGCTCTAATACCAACTTTCACGGGGTATCTTTTTTCTTTACACAGAAAGGGACACCGTGGGGTAGTAGTCTACTCCGCTAGACTACTTTCCGCCTTCTCTCAGTCGTTTTGGGATGAAAGAAAATTTGATTACAATTTGTAGAAAGCTTGCAACATGAAATTGAAATGCATTGAAAGTAAATTGATCATTGATTACTTGAAAACTAGAAATTGCAATTGATGAAAGCATGAAATTACAATGGCTGATGTAGGGGGCGAACACCAGAAATCTTGAAAAATTGTTTGAAAGACTAATATCCCCTTTAATAGCATTCGAAACAAAAACCTAAGTGATAGGAGTAGACGTTTAAATATCGAAGAATCATACTAAACGTTTACCAATATCAGAGCTATTTTACAATTGAAATAAACTATTACAATAGAAAGGAAATTACAACTCAAACTTGAACTAAATGTGAGGTCGAAGTTGGGCAAACTGCAGCTGCGATTGGGTCAAGGGGCTAGTTGAAGCGGCGGTCCTTGACACTAGATCTTCTCTTTGCAAACAACTTCCTATTTGTCAACCCATTAATTGGGCCCAAAGGCAAAGTAAACTAAATTTTATATTGGGTTCCATAAAATATCATGCGTCCACTAAATGATGGCCCAAAGGATCATGCCCATCCTTCAAATTCTATTTACCCATATCTGCAATTTTTCCATAATGTTCGAAATAAATTTTGAAATGTTGCTTTTGACCAATCTTGATCAATTATTTAAGCAGGAATTGTGTTCTACTCTGCAAGCAATTTATCATGGTTTATTTAGATGCTCGAAACCAATTCTGGTTAAATGAAAATTAAGACTGAAAGTGAACCCGTAAAATATGGAAATTATTGGAAATTGAAATTAGTATGTCGTGGAATATTCAATTAATCAGTTGTAGCACGTAACAAAATATTTCTCAAATTGTGTGATTGAAAGTCATGTCTAATTAGTACATACGTGTCTTTTCAGGATACGTCATCTCTAAATATCTGTTTAAACAAGACAATTCCAACTGTGATACCTTTTCAGATAGTTGTGTCTTTTTAAATGAGACAATTCCAATTGCAAAATTGTCACTTCATTTTTCAGTCTCATATATTCAATTACGCACTTTCTGAATTTTGCATTATTGTTAGGTTTTTTATTTGATTTAGTTTAAAATAAAAATTTTAAAATCATTAGTTCCTTCACTATTCTCTGCAGTGTTGCTATTATGAAAATTTGGTTGTTGTATCTTGAAGACAACACAAATACGTGATAAATTATTTTAAGGACAAAGAATCGAACTTTTGCCTTGATTGAATCTAATTCTTTCTTGGTTTCTTGATTTCGATAAATCAAAACTTTACATGAAAAAAATAAATTGTCAAAAATAATTTATACATCAAAAATTTATAGCATGTAGACCCGACCTAGGTTGAATTTGCTAATCAAAATGTCCAAGCCCAACTCGCAATGCTAAAAGTGGAGCAGTGATGAAGCCAGACATTTTCCATTATGCGATAAAAAATCAAAATGCATTTTTTCAAAATAATATAATATTAATGAAAATAAGTTAATACATTACTACAATTGTTGCCTAAGCATTTTTCATTCTTTCGAAACGTCGTTAATTATCTCAATATATGTCACAAAAATACCACTCAACCATTATTCTCTCATCCGATTACGCAAATGATTTTTGACAATCTTCATTGTAAAAAATGTTCACTCTATCATAGCATTAGAAATTGAAAGAACTAATGTCAGTGTTAAAAGCCTATAAACTAATGGATCAACTTATTTTTGTCATAACCAAATTTTTCATAATATATGTCTGAATTTCCTCATTAAGTATCAACATCTCTGACCATTGAGATAATACTCACATGGTTGAATTAATTTTTCCTTGTTAAAAGTGAGAAAATAAATTATTTGAACACAAACATGTAACACAAAGGAGTAAGTCACAATTTAATTATCATTCAACTCTAGAAATTGCATATCGATGATGATATAGAAAATTAATACATAAGTGATGGAGATTTGTCATTCTTTAAATATTATACCGTTAACGACCTAGATGTCTAAACATATCAACCATGTTGAGAACATCAATTTTACACCTTTTGCAAATCTAGAAATTTTTATCTTGTTGCTTGAAGTTGTCCTTTACATATTTTCACTGATTTCATAGAATCGACAAATGATAATATCTTGATCTTTCTTTTGTAATACTTTTGATAATTTATCTGAAATACCCAATACTTTTTCATGAGATGTAGATAGAATGTAAAATTAAATGTCAGCAATGATCCCAACGAAAGACATGCTTCAATTCTTTTTCCCAAAACTATTATCATCAATGGCAATCATCTCTACAACATTAATTGTTGCTAAAAACGTGAGAATCTGATTAAAAAGGAACTACAGTGAGAGCCCTAACGAGTATCGGCAGCTCTCTTGAGAAAAGTTTCTCGATTAAGGCCATGTTTAGTTGGGATTTCACCTAGATTTAGTTGTTCAATTACTTTAAGCCTCTCTTTCTCTTGAAAAAGATCATACCGCTAAGTCAATCCTCCAACAACATTCACCACTTCAATAACTAAAGGAAACAATGTGTCAATATCTACATGCTATTTTCCATAGCTGCAAAATCTAGTTGATGAGCAAGATACTATATGTAGAAAACATTCGGGTTCTCTTTCAAAATAAGTACTTTAAAGCCATTATACTCACCTCACATATTACTTGTACCATCATAAAATTGATCTCTTAAATTAGATATACTTAAGTTAAATTTAAAAAATAACTGATCAATAACAGTCTTAAGTAAAAGAGTCGTGGTACTCAACATTTGTTCAACACTAATAAAATGTTCTATTACGTGCCCCTTCTTGTTCCTATAAAGTAAAAATATTGATGTATGCTCATTTTGTGAAACGTCACGAGACTCATCAACAAGAATAGAAAACAATTTGTCACCAATATCCTTCCTAATAACATCTAGTGTTTCAAATACAATGGCAATTATCTTTTTGGTTTTTTGGAATTTTTGAATAAAGTAGTCTCAATAATTTGTTTCTGATATACAAAAGCAACATATTTAATCAACACTTAATTGTGTGCAGTACCACTTTTCCCGATATGAATTTGAAGACTTCCTCTCTTTTTCCAATTTGAAAACCCTTCATAAAAAAATAATCAATATTATTATGTTCCTCACTATTTGTCTGGAAAAGATAACAATAAAAGAAAAATACAACATCTTTTGACACACTATATTCCAACTAGTTAGAAAAGTCATTAAACCAAGAAGGTTTAAATCACCTTAACGATGAATCTCCCAATTCTTTACATGGACACACCTGATTCTGAGCCTGTCATGGACCTCTTTGTACATATGTTTTTTGAACTTCATCCCAAACATTACATTATAATTCATCATTCAAATTTTTAATCCAGGATTTGAAGAAAGCTGTACTAAATCAATTTTATCTAAACTATACCTTTTATCTAGAGTATTTGATTCTTCACGATGATCTATTTTATATTGAACATTAGTTTCACGAAAATTTTGCTCTACGCTCGAAAATACATATTTCCATTTAAAATATATATCCATGGCTATTGGAAAAACAAATTCAATAAATAAATAAATATTTAAATTTCAAAAATAATTCCAACTAACAACTATAATCATAAAAACGTAATTAATTCCAATAATCTTACTGTCTACCATGAATTTATTCAATTTCAATAAACATCATTGTTGGAATTTAGGTGTGGCCCGAATTTCTTAGTTGAAGTCTTTGAAATATTGAAAAATTTTAATTGAAGTGCACATCAAGGAGAATTTAAGTTTTCAATGCTATTGGAGTTTTATATCAAGTTGAAGTTCTATTTTGGATCCCATTGGGAATTGAAAATTGGTATTTGACTTGAAGAAGAACTCAGAATTGAGAAAAAACACATTTTGGAATCAATTAGAGGATTTCCACCGCGATGTCACTTTCTTAACAGTAAGCGCCGGCTCTGGAGTGCCCAGGCCCTAGCCCCAGGCGCTCGGGGTGTATCGCCCTGGGGTAGCCCCAGCACCCAGGCGTAGGGGTATAATGCCTAGGCGCTACCATTCTGTTCCGTTCTTTTCGGTTTTTTTCTCTCCTATTTCATTTTGGACTCGATTTTTTTACATCCTACTTCAACAACAACTCTATCAATACAGTTTGGATGTCCCCTACATGTTCTCTATAAATATTAGACTCTTTTATACAATTTTGTAATGTAAGAAAAGAGGTTACTAAAATTATAGGATCCATTGTAATTTTCTCTCGTCTCCATTATTTTTGAGTCAATAAAATCTCTTAATTCCTCTGCCATATTTTTTGTCTTCTTTTTATTCTTTTGCTTGTGTTCACATGCTTCATTATTTTCCATGTAACTTCAACATCTCAATCTGGTGGTTTGTTTCACAACAAGTGGTATCAGAGCTATTTGGTGTCTTACTTATTTCACATCAAGTGGTATCAGAGCCTAGGTTCAATAGTTCCACAAGAGCGCAGGGTTTGATTTGTTCGAGATTTTTTGTTCGTGATGGCTTCCAAGAAGTATGACATTTCACCTTTAAATCAGAGCACTATATTTTCACTATGGCAGGTTAAGATGCGTGCAGTACTCGCACAACTGGATTTGGATGATGTGTTGCTGGGAATTGACAAGATGTCCACAAATTTGACCGCGGAGGAGAAATTATAGAAAGATAAAAAGGCAGTTTCTCATATTCATCTTCATCTATCAAATACTATTTTTCAGGATGTTTTGAAGGAGAATGCAGCGGCTACTTTATGGTTGAAGTTAGAGCAATTGTGTATGACTAAAAGTCTTACAAGCAAGTTAAACCTCAAGTGGCATTTATACTCTCATCGAATGACAGAAGGAGAATCATTGGAATATCACCTGGCTGTATTTAAAGAAATTGTCGCTGATTTGGAAACTTTGAAAGTAGAAAATGAAAAAAAGATTTGGCCTTGCCTTGATCATATTGTGTTCGTTGCCAGCTTCGTTTTCTTCATTAGAGACAATCTTGTATAATCGTGATACTCTCACCACATCGAAGGTGTATGATGCTTTGTAGTCAAAAGAGAAGTTGAAGCATCCGATTTCTGGGCCAGAGATGGAGTAGGCCTGGTTGCTCATGGTGGTTCTGGAAAGGGCAAATCGAAGTCTAAATTCAGTAATCAGATTTGTAACTACTGCAAGAAGAAGAGACACATGAAGAAGGATTTCTACAAATTGTATAATAAAGAAATGACAGCTACAAGTAGATATTCAGAAACTTTGACGAAGCAGACCTCGCGGAGAACGTTGTAAGTGATGTAGATCTCTTAGCTATTTCTGACATTGAGTCTAAATCGAAAGATGATTGGATTCTTGATTCAATGTGTGTGTTTCATAGGTGTCTTAATAAGGACTTGTTTGCTACATATGAAACTGTTTCCAAAGGTGTCGTGGTTATGAAAAACAACGCACCTTATCGGGTTACTAGAACTGGGACTATCAGATTGAAGCTATTGGATGAGACAATTAGAGCACTTGGCCACATTCGACATGTTCTCATTGTCTATCCTTGATTCAAAATATTATGAGTTCTTTGGTGGAGGTGGAACCTTGAAAGTTTGTAAGTGTGCCCAGTTGTATTGGAAGGACGAAAAGGGTCTCAGTTATACATCTTGCAAGGACGTGCAAAATCTAGAAGAGTCAATCAGCATAAGTTTAGTACTGTGGTGAAAATTTAGTTTGGTATAACACCTCTAGGAGATCATAAAGTGTCAAATTTGAAGAATACAGCTCAATGGAGTTTCGAAGATATGGGTAATGTCACTTTACCACCATCACCTACGGTACCATTGTATTTAGTTGCTAGAGACGGATCTAGTGGAACAAGGTATGCGGATGCTAATTTTGTTGAGCATACTTTAAGCGTAGTAGAAGGTGTACAATCTAACCCATTTTGGGTTTGATTCTACTTTGGAGTATGTTACAGCCAATTTTGGTAAACTATAAAATCATTATGATTTTTAGGAATCTAAGATAATTCAACAAGCGTAGTGTTTGGATTCATTGGAAAATGTGGAGTATTGTGTTTTTGTTGAAGAAGTTAATTTTTTGACTATTGTTGGAGAAGCCCATTCATTCCTATAGAATTCGTGTCAAGGTGGAGATTGTTGAAATTTGGGTGTGACCTGAATTCCTTTGTTGAGGTGTTTTAAGTATTGAAGAATTCTAATTGAAGTACACGTCAAGGAGCATTCAAATTGGGAATGATATTAGAGTTTTATATTAAGTTGAAGTTCTATTTTGGATGTCCATTGGAAATAGGAAATTGGTATTGGACTTGAAGAAGAAATCTGAATGGAGAAAAACACCTTTTGGAATCAATTGGAGAATTTTCGACGCGATGTTGTTTTCTTAACAGCTAAGCACCAGCCTTGGAGCACCCAAGCGCTCGGGGTATAAGACCTAGGTGCTACCGCTCTATTCCATTCTTTTCAGTTTTTTTTCTCTCCGATTTCATTTTAGACTCGATTTTTTTGCATCCTACTTCATCAACAACTCTACCAAGAGGGTTTGAACGTCCCCTACATGTTCCCAATAAATACTAGGCTCTTTTATACAATTTTTTAATGTGAGATAATAAATTATTAGAATTATAGGATCCATTGTAATTTTATCTCCTTTCCATTATCTTGAGTCAATAAAACTCTTAATTCATTTGTCATATTTCTTGACTTCTTTTATTCTTTTACTTTTGCTTACATACTTCATTATTTGTCATATAACTTCAACATCTTAATCCGATAATTTGTTTCACAACAAGTGGCATCAGAGCTATTTATTATCTTGCTTATTTTACATCAATTATATTCCAATCTATGTAATTCAAACATCCAAAAAAAACTAAATCAAAAAATGAAGTAAACTACTAATTCGCCAATGACCACTACTTATCTACAAGTCATGATAGAAATCGCAATATGCTTGAACATAAATTTGGTTCAAAAATTCTTACTTTAAATGATGAATTTCAAGATCTTTTGTGTGGTTGAATCACCTTACATTCCAAACTCTAAAATCTACATTTTCTTAATCTCCAATGATCCTAATCCCAATCACAATGGAAGGGAATTATTATTCACAGTCTAAGTACCTAATTTTGTAAGTTACCATACCAAAAATGAGGTTCTAGGCACTTTTCAATTTATTTTTTATTTCCTTTCATCTATTCTTTTCTTTGACAATTATGGAAGTTGTATGGGAGTTAAAGGAGGTATGGGTAGTTGTACGTTTGAAATCTAAGTTCAAACAATTCTCTCCAACCTTTTTGATATCTTGTGGGTCTGGTCACCCCAAATGATCTACCCACGATCCGTATTTTCCAACATCTCTCACTCACCCGTAATGGGCTTAACCCAAACCACAAGTGAAAAAGAATAGCACACATTATATCTTTCTCAAAGTCTATCTCACAAAAATTCATATGGTAAATAGATCGTGTGATGATGAGTGTGTTTTACTCACGGGTTTTATACTATTTTAACTTGATTAGTGGCTAGATCTTATGAGTATTGAAAATTTTAAATGTATTTGCTATTGTTGTTTTATAAATTTGGTAAAGTGGTGTTAATCATGCAAAAGTTTGAGAAAAATGGCTTGGAATAAATCGAAGAGAAAAAGAGCAAAAGAGTCAATTTCCTACGTCAAAAGAAGAAAAAGAAGAAATTTGACCCAATTGTGGCTCTAGGGCAATGAGAAGCCAGAATATATGGTGCTTGGTGCCACAACCTGGGTGCCAAAGCACCACACAAGCTGAATTTTCGACCATAAGGTGGCGATGCAGCACTACCCCTTTAGCACCAAGATGCAAGCTATGATCTCTTTGCAACTCCATCTGATGTCGTCATGAAAGCCTATTTTGGACCTTTTAAAGCTATAAAGACACTAAATTCGGGAAAGATGTGAAGGGAAGTATAAATACAAGAGAAGAGGCACTTGAGAAGGGTTCCACACCTTGAGAAATAAGCAATACAACTTGAGAATTAGGAGAGCAAATCAAATGAGAAAAACATCAAAAAATCAAGGTTTTGAAGATTGATTGGGGTATAAGATCATCTTGGTGCAAGATTCATCCACTTATCTTTATATTTATTCAAAATTCAGTAATGTACTCAATGGATATCTATTGTTTTTCTTCATCAATTATAAGTAGTTAAATCCTTTATTAGGGCAAACAATGTAATTCAAAGTATTAAACTCGTGAATAAAATCAACACATATACTTTCGAATCCCCCTTGTTATTTTTCGAATAAAATCAACACATATACTTTCGAATAAGGAAAGTTATCTTCGAGCATGGGTTTTTTGTCTCTGCACAGCAGTCCGTATTTTGGCCATAACTTTTTCGTCCGATATCCGAATTGAAGCAATTCAAAATTCGTTGGAAAGATAACTCGAATGGCTACAACTTTGATAGAAATAAAATTTTCCCAATTCGAACGTTTACTATACCAAAAATGGGTTTTTATCTTTAACTAAAAATATGGAATGTAACTTGTACGATTGTACTTTGATTGTGATAATATTTTGATCACGTTTCATTCCTTTTTGAATTGAAATTCCATCCAATTATCTCCTAAAAATCTTCTAACTCATCTTTTGGTCCGAATCAACTATTGAATATTTTTAATTTGATACCCCAAACTTTGAATTTTGCCATTTTTCACCATTTTTCGCTTCTTTCTTTCAATTTCTCGTCCAACCATTGAGTTTTACCTATATAACATAAAATACAACAATTTAGGATATATTTTGTCAAAAGAACTATCAAATATCGCTATTTTAGACCCCGAATAAGTGTATAAAATACACTTATCATGTATGAAAAGTGAGAATGAAAGTGGAATTCATGTTATGGATTTTGGTAAATTTTGGTTTAAAATTGGACATTTTAGACATTTCAAATGAAGGGTATTTATGACTTTTAATACATGATAAAATAGACAAAATGTTATTTTACCAAACATTATTGACTATAGGCTATTCTACTAAGGGTGTGTCTGATGGATATTATTGAGGAAATATGTATTTTAAATAGTGATATGATGGAAAATTGTGGTTAAAAAGTAAAGAAAATGTATTGATGGATGGAAAATATTATTTTATTCAAAAATGTGTTGTTGAAAATGAGTTTTAAAAAAATATTTTTTGAAAGAATGTGTACCAAACATGGACTAAATATTATTATTGACTAGGAGTGTGTTTGGTAGGGATTTTTGGGGGAAGAATTGATTTTTGAATAGTAATATGATGGGAAATGTGTGGTTGAAAAAGAAAAAAAAAAGTATTGATGTGATAGAAAATATTATTGTATTGAAAAATGAGAATTGATTTACTATAAAAAATGAGAATCTGTACCAAACAGACTCTAGGCTTTTAACAAGTTTTAGAGAAATGTTATGGAACAGGCTCAAATTCAGGTTTAAATCCAGGAAGGACACATGTCGGCGTCGGATTGGACAGTTTAAAAAAAAATATAACACCTAATCATTTCCCTACACATCTCCTTGTCTCCTTGTTTCCTGTTTTTGGGCCGAATGAATGGATTTTTCCTAAGTTCTAACAAGATGTATGATCCCAATTCCAGAACTCACATTCATCTTGACAACACTGCCTAAAGGTCGTTTTGATAACAATGTAGGAATAAACAAAAGGAATTTGCTACTTGTATAGAAGCAGAAGCCACAGAATTTTACCGGAACACACATGTGGGTCCTGCAAATTTTTTTAATACACGGTGGGGTCCACTCATTGTGAGTTTTCTGGTGAAATTCTATGGGAATATTTCTGTACATGGTGAGAAAATTTAAACAAAAAGCATGTAGGCCTCGATTACATCGAAGAAAAACCCATGACTATGCCATATCTCTCTCTAAAATCTAAAATTTTTAGCGATTTAATTCAAGAAGAAGAAAAAAAAAAAAAGAAAATTATTGCAAGGACGGATAAGGATATTGTGTTATTCGTCCGTGGGATTTTGTATGGAACCACGTGTGGGTAATGAGTTCCGGCTCGATCGAAAAATCAGAAGTAGTTCATATTAATATTTTCAAATTTTAAAATGGTCCAACATTTCCCTCATCTATAGGAGATTACCACTTTCTCTTAACTGCCGTGGAAATCGCTTCAGAAAACTTCTTTGATGGGAAGAAGTTTATAAAAGGGAAGTAGTGGTATTGGTCCCTAAGTCTTGAGTTCTCTATCACATAATTAGACCATCTCAGGGAGTTCTTGAAGGCTGAGAAGCACCAAACACAATCTAAAATTCTGCAGTTAAAACATCAATGGCTGGAGGTTATTTCATGTTCTTCATTTTTCTGCATTTTATCTATATGTTTTTATTTACCTATACATGATAGATCAAAATTAAAATCTAACAGTTCGTATCAGAACCTTGTTTACAGACTTGCTTGTTTGCTCTCTGCAATTTTTCCAAAATATTTACAGAATTTTTTCCTTAGATTTCAAGTTTTTGTTTCATACATTTTTGATGAAAAATAAGGTTAGGAATCATTAGATTGGATTTCTAACATTTCTGGGATTTGGAACGTAATTTTTAGTATTCGAAAGGCGAAGAAATCATCGGGTTTCTGTTCGGGTCGCAACCGGGTCAAATAGACCCGGCTGAAGGTAGAAGATGAACTGTTTAAAAAAAAATTGAATTGAAACTTGCAGACAGCCGAAATGTTTTACTGTTATCTCACAAGGTTACAAATTCATTTACTATTTTCAAGAATTGGAAACAGGCAAGTATTTTTTTTACATATATAATATATTTTATTTTTATGTGCTAAATTATTTTATTTTTTGTTGTTTCGTATGTATAATTATTTGTTGCCTTGTTATACATGCAATATTGAGTTAAATAATTTAGTACATTAAAATTTAAATTTTTGAGTTCATATTTCTTATGGTTTTGTACAATTTATATGAGCATATTTTGTGAATTAAATTAAATTTTGAGTGATTCATATAATTTTAATTAATTGGGGCGAAGCCACAGCATCTTTAATTATGAAAAATTATATTTTTATTGCTTTAGGATCACATTATGGCATTAATTGTGGTTAATCGTATTGAATATAATAGATTTTATCCCACAGAAATTTTTATCATATTTGTATGATCAACGAGGATAAAATATTAAATTATTTACCAATTTATCCACGGGAATGAGGAATTGGAACGTGATTTGATAGTGATATCCTAAGATTTATACATGAATTTAATTGAGCAGAACTTTGGCCCACTGGCAAGTTTTATGTCACTAGATTCATATTTTTGAAGCATGATTTTACATTGGTAAAACGTGGTATTTTGATTACGCTCAAAGAATAACGCAGTAGTTGTAGCACAGTTTTGGGGTGTCGTATCCGCAGGGAAATGGAAGAATATTTAAAGGATCAAAAAGGTTGAATTGTTCTCAAATGTGTAATAAAATTCAATGTTGAAACGTGAAATTAAAATCAATAATTCGAAGCGGTGAAGCGTCGGAATTCTCTCAATTGGATTGGATCAATTATATCAATTAGTCATTTTTATGACACAATTAGAGGCTTTCATCCCGACACTCTAATCGGAAGATATATCGTGAAAATCAATTTAATTTACAAATGTAATTCTAGAATTTAGACTTAAAACATATTCGCACAATTTTATTGGAATAAGATCAAAGATCGACCATATACATCAAGCATAAGGCAGTAATCAATCCGCCAATAAAGTGAAATTGAGATTAAAATTCAACAATTAGTTTAATCTAATGATAGAAGAAGCATGACTGGATCTATGAAAGATATAATAATTGTTAAACCAATCTCTACAATAAATAATTGAAATTGAAACTCAATAAATAGTTTGATTGAACAATGGAAAAAAATATGACTGAATCCACGAAAAATCTTGTAAATATTAAACCGATTTCAATATAAATTCAAGAGAATGA
This sequence comes from Fraxinus americana, assembly GCA_035079005.1. Taxonomy (NCBI): domain Eukaryota; kingdom Viridiplantae; phylum Streptophyta; class Magnoliopsida; order Lamiales; family Oleaceae; genus Fraxinus; species Fraxinus americana. The sequence goes on along the minus strand of JAVHZT010000242.1, from coordinate 23,762 downwards.
AAATCTAAATTCTAGTATTTTTTTGACAATGAAAAGATCAAATTAAATGAATAAAAGACATGAAATCACCAATTCCAATCGAGTTCCTTCGTAGCTTCACCAAGAGTTTTAGTTCTCCATGAGTTTCTTGAACCAAAGAGGAGAAGCATGGTGTATGGGGGTCTTCTCTCTATGTATTCTACTGTGAAGTATTTGTAAGAGTCGGAAATTGGATGAAAATCACGTCCAAATTGATTTCCAAAAGAGTTCTAATCAAATAAGGAAAGTTCCTTTCACGCGTGGATTTTTTGTCTCTGCACAATAGTCAGTAATGTAGTTATAACATTCTCTTCTGATATCCAATTTAGATGATTGAAGATGCGTTGGAAAGATAACTCGAAGAGCTACAACTTTGTTAGAAATACATCTTTTCCAATTTGGACTTTTACTATACCAAAAATGGGTCTCAATCTTCGGCTAAAAATCTAGAATATATCTTGTGTGAATTGGAAATTGATTTTGATAATATTCCATTCCTTTTTTACTTCTAATTGCTTCCAATAGACCCTTAGCACTCTCGAACCTTCATCGTGAGTCCTGACATAATTTTTAAGTATTTGCACTTTAGTCCTTGAACTTTCACTTTCTTCCATTCTGGTTATTTTTCACTTATTTCTCATTATTTCCGCCACATTCATCACTTGTCCTGCAAAATATAAATTGCATAGAATTAAGCTATATTCCAATATATTAATCAACAATTGCTCATATTTTGATAGTAAAATAAGTATGTAAAACGTACTTATCAAACTCCTCCAAACTTGAACTATTGTTTGTCCTTAAACAACAACAATGTAACTCGACTCTACAAACAACACGGTTTAACAATATGTCGTGTCTCATGTTTGAAATTTGGTAGTCAGACAAATGAACAATTACAACGGTGCAAAAATTAAATCAGTCTCCACCTGTTATATGCATAACCTGACGTGTGTGTGTGAAAACCCATGTCAATATCTTAAGATTTGTGATTAGTTCAACACTTGTCCCAAAGTAGTCCGATATATCATTTCCTCGCTCGAGAGATTCACACACCCCCAAACTTATGATTTTCACTCATTTTTCCAAGGGTGCATCCTAGGTTCAACTTTTCATTTCTATTCCTTACCCTCTCATAGTTTGGATAGACCTTACTCTTACAGTTCGCATTTCAATAAATCGAGATTCTCCTATATTTTTTATTGCTTCTACCATTTAGATTAGACTAGGTCACTTGCTTCTCATCAAAGGTAAAGTTTTGTCAACTGGATGTCTGGGGCTTAATCAATGTATTTGAATAGAATTTTTTTTTTTTTTTCATTTTCATATTTTCTCCATCTTTTTTTTTTTTTTAGCATCTTCTCATTTGCTTTCTGTATAACCCATGTAGCGAGTTTTAGGCCAATCCCAAGTCAGATGATCATAGGGCATCAGGTTTTAAATCACCATCACAGGCTTAATCACCCGAGTTATATAGGCTCGAAAAGATGCTTTAATGTACTCAAAGATTAGTGCAATGCCGCTGCTTTTTTTTAGATATCCAATCTCTAAAACTAGCCACTAATTTAGAACTTTCACCTCGTTTTCATCTCAATAGGTTTCAGACAATCCACACAAGGTTTTCATGCATGGAATCCTTATTCATCTCAGTATTTCCCTGTAACAGTTCAATCATCTCCAAACTAACCTATAATTAGATTTATGGAATATGGCACTAGAGGTTATTTGGTTGTATCACTATATTCCACTATCCACTACATACTGAACGGCATCACAAACTCAAAATGCAACCATAAGTGTCGTGCATAAAAAATGTCAAATTGTACATAAACAAGTATAGACTAATCGGATAACACACCATTTTCATCATTCATAACTGACACATATTTCAAAAGTCACATCATAGCTGGCATAATTATTAAACCCACACAAGCACACAAAGCAAGAATTAAAGTCTAATACTAAAAGATAAAAACTAGAATTTTTTATTTTTTTAAACACACAAACATTCGACAGACAAACATTCAAAAATTGCAGTTAAAACGATGAATGAAATGCTCATGCACCACCCCCAAACTTAATTGAAACATTGTCCTCAATGTAAAAATAAAAGTTCCAATGGAAGATAAGGAAAGATATCACTTAAGCATTGCAGCAAACTCACAACAGCCGAAAAAGAAATAGAAACCTGAAAGTACTCAATTGAAATGGTAAAGTAAAGAAAATGACAAAATTAACTAGAATAAAAATACAAAAGTAAAAGGCAGAAGAAAAATAACGAACTCTCCTTGGGTTGCCTCCCAAGCAGCGCCTTTGTTTATTGTCTTTGGCTCGACTCAATGTTTTCTCCCTAGCCTGCATCCAGTAAGTGTGGTTTAAATTTTCTTTGCAATGCACTAAGCTCCTTGGACATAAGCACTAGTGATAGTCCTCCGCCTCCATCAAATACATGCATGGGATAACCAGAGGAGAGCTCAGAATCAGGAGTAGGGACCCTTGCAAGACAAAAGGTAAAGTTCTCTCATTAGAAACTGGCAATATAAAATAAGAACTATTACCTGACTCTTGATCATATATCTCAAGATGTTTATTGATAATGAAGTCTAATCCATCCGGGTCTAGAGTTTCTTGTGCTGGTTCAAAGAACATACTATCAGCAACCTCTTGAGAGAGTGCATCAATCATGTGTGTTTGAAGACACTCGTCATCCTCCTCTAACTGCTTAGTGATATGGAAAATGTTGACTTCTAGAGTTATATTCCCAAATGATAGTTTTATAAGACCATTCCTACAATTAATCAGAGCATTAGCAGTAGCAAAGAAAGGTCTACCAAGAATGATAGGAATTTTAGAGTCAACATTCACATCATTTTTTACATCCAACACCAAGAAATCCACGGGATAGTAAAATTTATCAATTTGAATCAAGACATCCTCGACTACTTTCCTAGGTTTAACAGTAGACCTATCAGATAATTGTAAAACCACATATGTAAGCTTCATCTCACCCAAACCTAATGACAGGTAAATAGCATAAGGCATGAGATTGACACTAACCCCTAAATCTAGAAAACCTTGTCCAAACTCAAGACTTCCAATGATACAAGACACAGTAGGACAACCAGGGTCCTTATACTTAGGTGGGACTCTTTGTTCAATCACTGCACTCACTTGCTCGGTCAAGAAAGCAGTTTTCTTGACATTGTGTTTCCTTTTGATAGTGCATAAATCCTTAAGGACTTTAACATACATAGGAATATGTGAAATTACATGCAAAAAGGGCAAATTGATTTTTACCTGCTTTAGATGCTCTAAGATTTCACTATGTTGACTAACAGATTTTGAGGTGGACTTAAGAGCTAACAGGAAAGGTGTTCTAACTGGATTTGTCATCACTTCCTCCCTAAGGCTACTATCTTCAGGCTCACTAGACTCTTTCTCAGTTTCCATAGGTCTAGGGGTTGGTTCTATGACTTTCCCTAACCTAGTGGTTATGGCATTTACCTCCCTAAGATTGTTTACATTAGATCCTGAGGTTTGTGCCATGTATTGTCCCTTAGGGTTAGGTTGAGGTTGAGCCAAAAATTTTCCAAGTTCCTCTACAGCTAAGGTACTAATTAGTTTGGAGATATGATTCTTGATTTCCTTTTGATCCTCAACAATTTGGGTAATCATAGTCTTGAATTTTTTATTTTTTTTCTCTTGTGCCTCCATTAAAGCATGCAAGGTATCTTCTAAAGAATTTCTAGATGACGTGGGTTGGTATGAGGGTGTATTTTAAGCTCTATTCGTTTGGGCGGGTTGTTGGTTTTCAAATTTCCAGCTAAAATAGGGATGATTTCGCTACCTTGGGTTGTAGCTTTCAGAGAAAGGGGCATAGGGTTTGTTATACGTACCTAAGGCATTGTAATATTCTTCATGAACCCCCCTCATCTCAGCGATAGTAGAACAATCTTGCACTGGATGACCAATTCCACCACACACATCACAAGGTCCAGAAGACTCAACATGAGCTACAGTAGATGTAGGCTTTAAACTCTTAGTGCGTAGGTTTTCAATTTCTCTAGTCAGGGTTTCTACTTTAACTCTGAGATCATCTTCTTTCCTAAGGTGATAAAGGCTTGCACTAGAAGGATTTCCAACGGCTCGTGACCTATTGGCGCTATCAGTGGTACTAGGGCCAGTCCAAGTGTGAGCTTTTTCTGTTAGTTCATCTAAATATTCTATAGCCTCATCAGGATCTTTCTGTAAAAATTCACCATTACACATCATCTTTATAAATTGACGCTCCCTAGATGTTAACCCTTCATAAAAATAGCTCACGATACGCCAACTCTCATAACCATGATGGGGGCAAAGAGTTTGAAATTCTTTATATCTTTCCCACGCTTGATATAAAGTTTCACTCTCCTTTTAGATAAAAGAAGAGATTTGTTTTTTCAACGCAATAGTTTTGTGGTGGGGAAAGTACTTGCTAAAGAATACTTGTGTCATTTCAGCCCAAGTTCCAATCGAACGTGGTCTCAATGAATACACCCAGCTTTTAGCCTTTTCATTAAGAGAAAATGGGAAGAATTTGAGCATAATCTCATCCATTGTATCATGTTGATTGTGGAAGGTTGCTACAACCTCCTCGAATTTCCTGACATGTACATACGGGTTTTCATTCTCAAGTCCATGAAAGTTAGGAAGAAGTTGAATCATTCCAGATTTAAAATCTACACGTGGCATGTTGGGTGGAAACATAATACATGAAGGTGTAGATGTACGCGTGGAGTGCAGATAATCATGCAAAGTTCGATACGGTACATCATGCTCATTGTCAGACATTGTGTTATGTGATGTGGTGTCAGTTTTAACAGATGCAGAATCAAAAGCAGGGTTAAAAAAATGTTCAAACTCTATGTCAGGTCTGTCCAGAGATCGTCCTCGTTCTCCTTGATACCTGCTCATAGAAAAAGTAAAAGAAAATAAAGTGAAAATAGGAAGAATACAATAAAGAAAATTAAACGAACTAAAAACACAATAAAAGGAATGATGTCACCCTTTTGTAGTCGATCTTTGCGTATTTTGTACCGTCTCCCCGGCAACGGCGCCAAAATTTGATTACGCCCAAAGAATAACTCAGTAGTTGTAGCACAGATTTGGGGTGTCGTATCCGCAGGGAGATGGAAGAATATTTAAAAGATCAAAAAGGCTGAATTGTTCTCTCAAATGTGTAATAAAATTCAATGTTGAAACGTGAAATTAAAATCAATAATTCGAAGCGGTGAAGCGTTGGAATTCCTTCAATTGGATTGGATCAATCATATCAATTATTTATTTTTATAACACAATTAGAGGCTTTCATCCCGACACTCTAATCGGAAAATATATCGTGAAAATCAATTTAATTTACAAATGTAATCCTAGAATTTAGACTTAAGATATATTCGCACAATTTTATTGGAACAAAATCAAAGATCGACCATATACATCAAGCATAAGGCAGTAATCAATCCACCAATAAAGTGAAATTGATATTCAAATTCAACAATTAGTTTAATCTAACGATAGAAAAAGCATGACTGGATATATGAAAGATATAATAATTGTTAAAACAATGACTGGATATATGAAAGATATAATAATTGTTAAAACAATCTCAACAATAAATAATTGAAATTGAAACTCAATAAATAGTTTGATTGAACAATGGAAAAAGTATGACTGAATCCATGAAAAATCTTGTAAATATTAAACTGATTTCAATATAAATTCAAGAGAATGAAAATCTAAATTTTAATATTGTTTGACAATGAAAAGATCAAATAAAATGAATAAAAGACATGAAATCACCAATTCCAATCGAGTTCTTTCGTAACTTGACCAAGGGTTTTAGTTCTCCATGAGTTTCCTGAGCCAAAGAGGAGAAGAATGGTGTATGGGGGCCTTCTTTCTATGTATTCTGCTGTTAAGTATTTGTAAGAGTAGGAAATTGGATGAAAATCACGTCCAAATTGGTTTCCAAAAGAGTTCTAATCGAATAAGGAAAATTCCTTTCGCGCACGGATTTTTTGTCTCTGCACAACAGTCAGTAATTTGGTTATACCTTTCTCTTCCGATATCGAATCTAGATGATTCAAAATGCGTTGGAAATATAACTCGAAGATCTACAACTTTATTAGAAATACATCTTTTCCAATTCGGACTTTTATTATACCAAAAATGGATCTCAATCTTCGGCTAAAAATCTAGAATATATCTTGTGCGAATTGGAAATTGATTTTGATAATATTCCATTCCTTTTGTTACTTCTAATTGCTTCCAATAGACCCTTAGCACTCTCGATATAATTTTTGAGTATTTGCACTTTAGTCCTTGAACTTTCACTTTCTTCCATTCTGGTTATTTTTCACTTATTTCTCATTATTTTCGCCACATTCATCACTTGTCCTGCAAAACATGAATTGCATAGAATTAAACTATATTCCAACACATTAATCAACAATTGCTCATGTTTTGACAGTAAAATAAGTATGTAAAACGTACTTATCATATTTATTTAGTAGTCTTGATTTAGTGTAATAGAAGCATGTATATTTAATTTATGTAGCTTCACAACCTGCTAATTTCTCTGATATTCGTTGCGATATTCCTGAATGAAAGGGTGATAACTATAAAGTATGGAATGAGAGAATTCTTCTTTATTTGGGGTGAATGGACATTGATTATGCCATTAGGAAAGATGAACCAGAAATCACTCTAACTAGCACTCTGGATGAAATTGCTCTTTATGAATGATAGGAGCTATCAAATCGCCTCAGCATGATGTTTATAAAGATCAAGATTTATGCTGGTATTCGTGGTTTCGTCGAAGAGCATAAAAAGTCAAGGTATGGCTAAAGGATATTGATGAGCAGTTTGAGACTTCTAATAAAGCACTTGCCAGCACCTTGATTATGAAGTTTCATCCATGAGGATCACTACTATGAAAGGTGTACGTGAGCACATCATGCAAATGAGGGACATTGCGGCTCAATTGAAGACTCTTGAGGTTGATATGTCTGAGGCTTTCCTTGTAGACTATATTTTGAACATTCTTCTACATCGATACGGGCCCTTCAAGATATCCTATAACACGCATAAGGATAAGTGGTCAATTAATGAACTTCTGGCCATGTGTGTTCAAGAAGAAGGGAGACTAACAATGGAAATGGGTGAAAGTGCATTGATGGCAACGCAAGGAAAGGACGTAAATCAAGCCAAAAAGAAAGGAAAAGGTGAAATACCATCCCAAGGTGGAATCAAAAAGGAATCCAAGTGCTTCTTCTACAAAAAGAAGGGACACGTGAAGAAGGATTGCACCAAATTCCAGAAATGGCTTGAGAAGAAAGGTAAATCAATCTCATTTGCCTGTTATGAATCTAATATGGTTGATGTTATTTATAACACATGGTGAAATGATTCTGGTTCTACAATCCATATTTCAAATACCTTGCAGGGTATGCGAAACCTTAGAAAACTAGTGGAAAGTGAGCAATGCATTTATTCTGGAAACAAGATGTGCTCACATGTGGAGGCTATTGGAACATGCAATTTAGTTTTAAGCAGTGGTTTTATTTTGAATTTAGAAAAGACGTTTTATGTTCCAAGTTTTTCTAGAAACTTGATTTCAATTTCAAGACTTATACATTTGGATTATTCCTTTAATTTTTCAGAAACATCTTTCAGTTTATTTTATAAATCTAATCTTGTTGGGAATGTGCATTGTCTGGTGGTCTTTTTTCTATTAATTTTTAAAATAATACTACTTATAATGCAATGCATGTTCACATTATTATGAAACGATGTGTTATGAATGAAGATTCATCTATGTTGTAGCATCGAAGATAGGGACATATCTCTATAGAGGATTAAGAGATTAGTAAATGATGGAGTACTTAGTACTTTGGATTTTACTAATTTCGACACTTGTGTGGACTACATTAAGGGAAAACAGACTAACAAGTCCAAGAAAGGTGCTAAAAGGAGTACAGACATATTAGAGATCATACTTTCAGATATTTATAGACCAGGCATGGATTTGTTTAGTCCAAAATACTTCATCTCTTTCATTGATGATTATTCACGATATATGTATATCTACTTGCTTCATAACAAGAACGAAGCACTAGATACCTTTAAAGTTTTTAAGGCCGAAGTAGAGAAACAATGTGGAAAGCAAATTAAGATAGTAAGAACAAATAGAGGTGGAGAATATTATGGTCGATACACCGAGGATGGACAAGCACATGGTCCATTTACGAAATTTCTTCAAGAGCATGGGATAGTTGCCGAATATACCATGCCTGGTTCCCCAAACCAAAATGGTGTAGCAAAAAGAATAAACCGAACTTTAATGGACATGGTGAGGAGTATGCGAAGTAACTTCAAACTTTTGGAATCCTTGTGGACTGAAGCTCTTAAAACGGCAGTGTATATATTAAACCAAGTTCCAATCAAGGCTATCCTAAAGACACCATTTGAATTATTGAAAGGTTGAAAATCGAGTTTGCGACATATACGTGTTTGGGGATGCCCGTCTGAAGTAAGAGTTTACAATCCATAAGAAAAAAAGCTATTACCAAGGACCGTTAGTGGATATTTCAGTGGATATGCCGAAAGGTCTAAAGGGTACAGATTCTATTGTCCATCTCATAGCACTAGGATTGTGGAGTTCATAAATGCGAAGTTTCTTGAGAATGACTTGATTAGTGGGAGCGATCGATTCTAGGACATTGTGTTTGAAAAGAATCATAATGATGCTCAACCTTCTACTTCAAGTGACAGATTGATTATCATTTACAACATCCCTCAAGTTCAAATGGGTGTTAGACAACCAATCATTGAAGTTCCATAAGCTGCTGATGACAATCTAGTAGATGAAGATGTTCAAGAATTGCTAGAAATTGTTAAACAACCGGTTGAACAACATGATCCTCGGGAAAATGTTGATACAACATTAAGGAGATCTACTAGAATAAGGAAATCAGCGATACCTAGTGATTATGTTGTGTAACAGCAAGAATCAGACTATAATATCAGAGTCGAGAATGATCCTGAAACGTTTTCACAAGCCATGAATTGTAAAGAATCAAGTTTATGGTACGATGCCATGAAAGATGAGATGGATTCTATGGCATCTAATGAAGTCTAGGATCTTATTGAGTTGCCTGATGGTGCAAAAGCCATAGGATGTAAGTGGGTCTATAAAACAAAGAAAGATTTATTAGGCAACATTGAAAGATATAAAGCAAGATTCGTTGCTAAAGGATTCACTCAAAAGGAAGGAATCGACCTATAGTAAAGAAAGATTCACTTCGTATTATCACGGCATTAGTTGCACATTTTGATTTGGAATTGCAACAAATGGATGTAAAAAATGGCTTTTCTCAGTAGAGATCTAGAGGAAGAGGTTTACGTGAAACAACCAAAAGGACTTTCCTCTAGTGGTAATGAGCATTTGGTATGTAAGCTCAAGAAATCTATATATAGTTTGAAACAAGCTTCCCATCAGTGGTATTTGAAATTTCATGAGGTTATCTTTTCATTTGGATTTGTGGAGAATATTATGGATCAATGTTTATACCAGAAAGTCTGTGGGAGTAAGATTTGTTTCCTTATTCTATGTGTGGATGACATTTTACTTGCAACCAATTATAAGGGTTTGCTACATGAAGTGAAATAATTTCTCTCTAAAAATTTTGAGATGAAAGAAATGGGTGGTGCATCTTATGTCATTGTTATTAAAATCCAAAGGGACAGATCTCGAGGTATTTTAGGTTTATCTCAAAAGACCTATATCAACAAAGTTTTATAGAGATTTCGAATGAAAGATTATTCACTAAGTATAGCTCCCATTGTGAAGGGTAATAAACTCAATTTGAACCAATGCCTGAAAAATGGTCTTGAAAGGAAACAAATGAAGAACATTCATTATGCTTCTGCTGTTGAAAGCCTAATGTATGCTCAGGTATGCACAAAACCTGACATTGCATTTGTTGTTGAGATGTTGGGAAGATATCAAAGTAATCCAGGTATGGACCATTGGAGAGCGGCAAAGAAAGTGATGAGGTACCTTCAGGGGACCAAAAACTACATGCTTATGTACGGATGAACTACTAATCTAGAAGTGATTAGCTACTCTGATTCTGACTTTGCCGGCTGTGTTGATTCGTGAAAATCAACATCATGATACATCTTTATGTTTACTGGTAGAGCTGTATCTTTGAGAAGCGCAAAGCAGACCTTGACTGCTACTTCCACTATATAGGCTGAGTTCATATCTTGTTTTGAGGCTACCTCGCATGGTGTATGGATGAAAAGTTTCATTTCTGGACTTAGAGTTGTGGATTCAATTTCTAGGCCATTGAGGATATATTGTGATAAATCGACTGTGGTCTTTATGGCTAACAACAACAAAAGTGGTAGTCGAAGCAAGCACATCGACATCAAGTATCTGGCCATAAAGGAACGTGTTAAAGAGAAAACAATGGTTATTGAACACGTTAACACTGAATTGATGATTGCTGATCCTTCGACAAAATGCATGCCCACCATTAAAATTTAAGGATCATGTAGATAGAATGGGACTTGGTTCTTTTGTGTGATTTTCGTTGTAAGAACGAATGTTAATTTAATGAAACTATATTTGTGGTGTTTTCTCATATTTATTTTTCTTGTGTACACATTTATTTTGAGAAAAAATCATTAATGTTCGACCTAGAATAAACACAAGGTTTATTCATTAAGTAGTTTTACCACATATGAAGTAATATTTAAGAAATGTAAGACAATATGATACATGGAAAATAATACTCGTTATTAGAGAACATATCGCCATGATTCATGTATTATTGTTTCTTGAGAATGAGAATTGATGGATTTTGGATATCTTATTAAGTGAAATGTGTGGACCAAGTGGGAGAATGTTAATATTTTCAAATTTTAAAATGGTCCAACATTTCTCTTATCTACAAGAGATTAACCACTTTCTCTTAACTACTGTGGTAACCGCTTCGGATAACTTTTTTGATGGGAAGAAGTTTATAAAAGGGAAGCAGTGGTATTGGTCATAAGTCTTGAGTTCTCTATCACGTAATTATACTATCTCATGGAGTTCTTGAAGTCCTAGAATCACCCAACACAATCTAAAATTCTGCAGTTTAAACATCAATGGCTGGAGGTTAGTTCATGTTCTTTATTTTCTGCATTTGATCTCTATATTGTTATTTACCAACACATGATAGATCAAAATTAAAGTCTAACAGTTCATTCGGAGAGATTTATTTAGGTATGTTCGAAAAATTAATTGGTTTTTCACTTTTCTCTTTTTGAACTTGGTGGCTTTTCTTGTTTTATTTTTGCATTTATTGCGAAAATGTTTTTATTTTCTGAATTCTTCAAGTACTAATATACGGACGAATGAAGAAGTTGTTATTAAGCTTGTGAGTTATTGGAAGACCTCTTTTTTTTCCTTTATAATTCACTCTTTTACTTGGGAGTTAGTGATTTTAATTGTTATCGTAATTGTGTTCTTTAAAAATATCTAAATTCGTTATCAATTATGCAGTTTTTTTGTTATTGTTTTTTTAGAAGGGATTTTGATGTCTCGTCTTTAGAGAAATAAGAAAGAGAATGTGTGTCATTCATTTTATAGTTGATAAAACTTACATTAGAATGTCATTCATTTGGGGAGCGATTCAAATGGAGAAAAGAGGTAAAATTATGTACACAAAGAAGCCCCTCATCCCATTCCCCCTCTCATTTAGCTTTGGGGTGGGGCTCCTTTAATCTTCTTTCCTATTCAAACTTATGTTTTGGTTGTCAATTTTTGTGTTTAAACTTGAAACCTTGAGTAGTTTATGCAGTAGTTCCCGTCAAAGAGTTGTATGTTCGATATTCTAGTCGAAATGTTATTGTTAGAAGCATGTGAATTCTTTACGGACATTTCTACTTACTGATTCTATGTTCAGTTTTGTTTTGATCTAGTTGTGTGGTTGGACGTCTGATGAATTAAGTGTGACACTTTTTTTGTTATGTCATATGTTTTTTGTTCAATTGTCTAGCTTGTGTTATGATGGTTAGTTAGACTAATTTGGTCTGATTACAAATTGTTGTAGCAGACAAGCAAAGTGTAGTGGTAGTAGGTAGAATAGTTGGTAGAAAATCATTTTATTTTGCATCAATGTATGGCTATAGGTATGGAACTGTGTACTACCATTTTGGGTGATTGAATGAAACAACTTTCCCTCATCTTTGTCTTCAATAATCCATCAGTGGTATCAGAGACCTTGATGGTCTTTGAAGAGTCGAAAAAGAGCAGAGAAATTGAAAAAACAGAGTGTTCTGTGCAAATCCGGTAAGCAAAAAGTAAATACAGTAAGGAACCTGGAAATCCGGTAAAAAACAAATCTGGTAAGGAACCTGCAAATACGGTAACTTGTGTAAAAACCGATAAGAATTGTGCAAATCTGGTAACTTCAAAAATCGGTAAGTGTGTGCAAATCTGGTATGCTATGTAAAACTCGGTAAGCTCTTTGCAAATTCGATAAGTTCAGCTTCGTGTTTCTTTCTTCCTTCATCCTCTTTGACAACCAGAAATTCTAAGAAAAAACAAGTAAGGAACATTCACTAGTCAAACGTGTGAGTGTGAGTGATGGCTTCCAGTGGATTTTCATCACCTCTTCCTTCAGCTTTCAATAGATAAAATTATAATTTCTGGGCTGCTGAGATAAAGGTCTATCTCAAAGCTTATGACCTTTGGGAAATAACTGAGTCAGGTATTGAACCTCCACCATTGAGAGCTAACCCCACAGTTGTTCAAATTAAACAACACAGCGAAGATATTGCCAAGAAGTTCAAGGCTCTCTCATGCATTCAGTCTGCTATTTTAGATTCTATATTCACAAGGATAATCACTTGTAAAAAAGAAAAGGAAGCGTGGGATAAACTGAAGGAGGAATTCCAAGAAAGTGAGAGAACCAGGCAAATGAGGTCTTGAATCTAAGAAGGGAGTTTGAAACTCTAAAAATGAAGGATTCAAAATATGTAAAGGATTTCTCTGATAGGTTGATGAAGGTGGTAAATCAAATCAAGTTGTTAAGTGATGATTTGCTAGACAAAAGAGTAGTGGAGAAGCTGTTAATCAGTCTACCAGAGAAGTTTGAATCCAAAATTTCTTAAAGATTCAAGAGACTTGGCTAGCATCTCTTTGGCTGAACTTGTGAATGCCCTTCATACTACTGAACAAAGGAGATTGTTCAGGCAAGAAGAGCAAACTAAGGGTACTCTGTTTGCTAAAGGAAAGCAGAGAACTCAAACAAGTTTTGGTGGAAAGAAGCCACAAAACGAGAAGAAGGAAGTTGTTAAAGGTTCTGGAAAGGATACCAAGTATCCTCATTGTCCACATTGTAAAAGAAAAGGCCACTCACCTAAATGGAGTTGGTTCAGACCTGGAGTCCAATGCAGGTCCTGTAAACAATTTAAACATGTGGAAAAGGTATGCAAAAATCAGAAAGAAAAGAAGGAACTTTAGCAGGCGGAGGTTTCTGAAGATCAGGCTGAAGAACATCTTTTTTCAGCCTTGAATCATATTGCCTGCAGCAAGGTTCAAACATGGTTGGTTGATAGTGGCTGCCCTCATCACATAACATCAAATGCAGAAAGCCAGAAATTTTTGTGGAGATGAATGATAGCTACAGATCAAGAGTAAAGGTTGGAAATGGGGAGTATGTGGTAATGAAAGGCATTGGCAAGGTCTCAGTTCTAACTCCAACAGGTAGCAAGTTCATTTTTAATATCTTATATGTTCCAAATATTTATCAGAATTTGATAAGTATTGGCCAATTAATTGAGAAAAGCTATACCTTAATATTGGACCAAAGTAGTTGTACAATTTTGGACCAAAGTAATCAGGAGTTGATGACATTTGAGATGAGGCATAGAAGTTTCCCATTAGAGTGGAAAAATATGAGTTCACATGCCTTTACTAGCACTGTGATTGAGTCTTAATTGTAGCATAAACGATTTAGGCATGTTAATTAGACTTCACTCAAGCTTTTGAATGAACATGAGTTAGTGGAAAATGTGCCAGAATATGTGATGCTACATGTGTCTATGAAATCTGTAGAAAATGAAAGTAAGCCAAACTTCCTATTCTCTAAAACCAATCTAGAGTATCTCAAACCAGACTTCAACTGATTCATTCTGATGTCTGTGTGCCTATGAAGATTTCAACCCAAAATGGCAGTAGATATTTCATTATATTCATTGATGATCTCACAAAATGTGTTGGGTATATTTTCTCAGAATGAAATCTAAAGTGCCTGCAGTTTTTCAGAAGTTCAGGAGCTTTGTTGATAATGAAAGCAAATGTAAAATCAAGGCTATTAGGATTGATAATGGAATTGAATATACCAACAATCAGTTCAATAAATTTTGTGAGGAAGTGGGAATTAAACATCAGTTAACAATTCCCTACTCACCTCAGTAAAATGGAGTCTGCGAGAGAAAGAAAAAGACTGCAATGGAGATGGCTAGATGTTTATTGTTGGAGAAAAATGTGCCTAAGGTTTTTTGGGCTGAAGCTGTGAATACCTTAATTTATCTGCTAAATAGGCTATCCACAAAAGCCTTGGACAAACTAACTCCTTATAAGGCTTGGCATGGAGTTAAGACAAATATATCTCACTTGAGAGTGTTTGGAAGTGTGTACTATATGCACATACTTGATGCCAAAAGAGATAAGCTAAGTCAAAAAGTAGAGGCTCGAGTTCTGGTTGGATACTGTGATAATGCTAAGGGCTATAGGATTTATAATCTTCAAACCAGCAAAGTTTTCCTGCATGGATGTTAGATTTGATGAAAGTTCTACATGAAATTGGGAATCAAATGCAGTGAATAAGTCTGAGATTCGCAGGCTGATCTCTCAAATAGAAGATACTGGCAATGATGAAGAAAAAATGGAAGATGAAGCCGAACCTGAAGGTGAATCAGACTCAGAAAATGAAGTGTTGAGAACAAGATCACTTCAGGATATCTATGCTACTTGTAATTCTGCAATTCTGGAGCCAATGAAGCAGTACATTCAAATGAGTGGATAGAAACCATGAAGGATGAGCTTATGGCAATTGAATAGAATGAGACTTGGCTGCTTGTTGACAGACTAAGAAACAAGAATGTCATAGGAGTTAAGTGGGTATTCAAAACAAAGTTGAATGTTGATGGCTCAATCAATAAGTTCAAAGCTAAGCAAGTTGTAAAAGGCTATGCTCAGTAATATGGAATTGATTTTACTAATACATTTTCTCATGTTGCCAGACTTGAAACAATAAGGTCGTTATTTGCAATGATTTCTCAATCAAAATGGAAGATATATCAACTGGATGTAAAACTTGCCTTCCTAAATGGGCATCTAAATGAGTAGATCTTCATTGAGCAACCTGAATGCTTTACCAAAGAAGGAGAAGAAGGTAAGGTGTATTTACTGAGAAAATCCTTATATGGCTTAAAGCAGACGACAAGGAGCTGGTATAGCAAGATTGATGGTCATCTATACAAGCTTGGCTTTATACAAGAGTGTTATTGAGCAAACATTGTATATCAAACCAATGGAGGAGGATCTGCTCATTATTTTACGCTATGTAGATGATATTTTAATCACAGAAAGTAATGCAGTCTTGATTGATGAGATAAAGATAAATTGAAGAAGGATTTTGAGATGACTGATCTAGGTAAAATGAAATATTTTCTGGGAATGGAGGATGATCAAACAGAGAATGGTATTTTTGTTTGCCAAATGAGGTATGCTAAAGAAGTGTTAAAGAAGTTCAATATGAAGAATTTCAAATCAGTTAACACTCCTTTAGTTCAAAACTTAAAGCTGATGAAGGATGATGGTGCAAAGAAAACTGATGAAAAGATATATAGGAGCTTGGTTGGATGCTTGCTTTACCTTACAGCCACAAGACCAGATATGATGTTTGCTGTTAACTTGCTATCTAGATTCAGGCAAGAGCCCAGTAAAATGCACTTCCAAGCTACAAAAAGAGTGTTGAGGTACTTCAGAGGAACGGAGGATTATGGAATCAGTTTCAAGAGATCAGAAACTCTAGTTTTGACAGGTTTTACTGATAGTGATTAGGCTGGTTCTGTTGATGACATGAAGAGTACTTCAGAATATTTTTTCTATGCTGGCTCAAGCCTTGTTTGCTAGAATTCAATTTAGCAAAAGATGGTGGCACAATCCACAGCTGAATCTGAATACATAGCAGCAACAGAGGCAACCAATCAGGCAATATGGCTGAGAAAAATTCTGAAGGATTTGAGGCATCAACAAGCTGTGGCAACTACCATTCTTTGTGACAACCAATCAGCTGTAGCAATTGTGAAAAATCCAGTGTTTCATGGAAAAACTAAGCATATAAATATCAAGAATCACTTCAAGAAAGGAAGGAGATAGAACTTAAGCACTGCAGTTCTGAAGAACAAGTTGCTAATATTTTTACCAAAGCATTGTCAAAGGAAAGGTTTGAAACATTAAGAGAATGTCTTGGTGTTTCCAACAAAAGTGTCAATGAGGAATGATGAATTAAGTGTGACACTTTTGTTGTTACTAAGTTGTATTGTCACAAGTTTTTTGTTCAATTGTCTAGCTTATGTTATGATGGTTAGTTAGACTAGTTTGGTTTGATTACAAGTTGTTGTATTAGATAAGCAAAGTATAGTGGTAGTAGGTAGAATAGTTGGTAGAAAATCATTTTATTTTACATCAATGTATGGCTATATGTATGGAACTGTGTACTGCCATTTTGGGTGATTGAATGAAACAACTTTCCCTACTCTTTGTCTTCAATAATTGATCAACGTCATTTGTTAAGATTTTATCGGACATAAAGCAAACATGGTCAATGACTCAATATGGCTTCAAAAATTTCTTATTATCTTCCAGAATCATTGTCTCAAACCTTGGTTTTTTATTATCAACTTTTTAAAGCGAAGCAGAAGTTGTTGCTTGGACGTGGCATGTTGAGAGACTAATGAGTGTTGATTGTCTGGGAAAAATGTTATTCTCAGAAGCTTTTGAAGTTCTTTTTATGCAATGATATGCACTGATTCTGTTTCCTATTTTATCATGGCCTAGTTCATGTGGACCCAAGATGGGCTAGTCTGGAGTTGAAGCTGTTTGTTTATGGTGAATTTGATGTAAAAGAACATATGGCCAATGGGATAAGCCATGATCTTCCAGTATCGCTGTCTTAATCCTCAATTATTGTTGGAGAGAGTGGTTCGTTGGTCTTGTTTTTAAGCCATGGTGGCAGGTAAAATCTAATTATGGTTCTGAGATGTCATTGAAAGCAGATCTCAAGGAAAATGTCATTCCTGGAAGCATTTGAAGATTTTTGATATGTGCTGATGATAGGAATGTAAAATACACATTTTACATCTTTATTTAATGCATTCATATGACTATTTTATGCCTAAATGTACTTAGTATTCTCATATTTTGGTTTAGGTGGCAAGTTGATGGATATAGCGTAATTTGGAAGAAATATGTGAAAATGGACCAAAGTGAAAGGAAATGAAAGTTCAAGGACTAGCGTGCAAATACACAAACGTTGTGTCAAACCAAACAATGAAGATTTAAGAGTCAATTGGTTGAAAAAAGACGTCAAATGGATGAAATATCGTCAAAGTATGATCACACATCAATTTCCAATCGAAAAGTTATACACCGATTTTCAGCCTCATATTGAGACCCATTTTCGACATAGAAAATGATCGAATTGGAAGATCATATCTGAATAAAAGTTTTAGCCCTTTGAGTTATCTTTCCAACGCATCTTAAATTGCCTCAATCGGATATTGAGAAAAGAAGATACGACCAAAACACTGAAAGCTGTCCGAAAGAAATTTCGTAAAACCATGCGGCCGCAAGCCTTTAATTACATGCGGCCGCATAGACCATTACCGAGAGTTTGAAGGCTGAGTTCATTTGTTCCTTGCGGTCGCAAGCCTCTAAACCATGCGGCCGCATGGTTCATTTTCGATACGAAAATTCTGGTTTCCTAATTTAAGTCAACTACCTATGGAAACAACTATAAATACATCTTTTAAAACCCTAGAACGGACTAGAACGCCTCCAACCTATTTTCTCTCTATTTTTCTTAGATCTATCATGTGTAACTAAACTTCTACACTTGGTCGAAGGAAATTGAAGCCTCGAAACCACATATTGTGAGATCTAAATAGTTTTTCTTATTGTTTGATTTATATTTTGCGTATTAAATGTTCTTCTGCATTTATTTCTATTATTTGTTGCGTTTAATTGCTAGAGGGCCCACTAGTTTATTGATTGTAACAATCTACCGTTAAGTTAAACATCAAATCCGTAATTGTTTGATCCCTTTAACTTGTGAAGTACTAGGATTTGATAATTATCTGCGATAGAGGTTATTGAATCTTAAGAAGAATGTTTAAATAGATTGAATGCAACCGCTGGTGTTTGTGTTATCTAGTTCATCGATTTTTCTATTGTGTAAAGCTGTTATTAAATTGAATCTTGAGCGCTGGTCTGGGGTTATTTAATAATTAGGGTTAATTAGAACGCTGGTTTCTAATTAACTAAAATTAAGGAGAAATAGGAATCAATTCCAACGGTGAATATTCAAAATATGAATTGAATTATCATTGCATCTATGATCAATTGTGGATTTCTGATGGTAGATGTGGACTTAGACCAAGGTTAGTCATTTGATTGTTTTCGTTAATTTAATTTTCATTGTTATTGATTATGTTATTTACAATTGTTGCATACAAAAATCCCTCAATCATTGTACGAAACATAAAATATTGAATTGCATACTCTTCGTGGGATCGACCCTTACTTCCACTACTACATTAGTTTTAGAGGTTTAAGGACTATTTTTGGGTGCTTGCGACGGCACACCAGCTGATCAGATTTTTGTTTCTCATGATCTACCTACTACCAGGTATGTTGAATTGAAATACAATGTTGTTGAATTCAAAGATGGCTTCGTTGAAAACGTATATGTTAAAGATTGCATAGCCTAAATAGAAAACGAATATATAAATGATTTTGTGGTCTATACAGCTTGAGAGAGATGATAGATCGTTTCTGAACCTCGTCTTAACCCTAATGTTAGTGAGAGATATCATTGTATTTCTCTTCTTTTGCACTGGGGCAGTTGGTGCAGATTTAGTACAGCCTTTAGAGATTAATCAAGGTAGAATGTTGAGCAAGAATGTTACAGTAAGTTTTTATTCTTTTAAAGACAATGATAATGCTAAGGAATCTCCCATCTTGGTCATGGTCTAAGTACCGCTATATGTGTTTTTCCACGGACAGAAACATGGGCTTCTCTGGAGTTACATTGCTTGTGATTTTGAACGACCATGAGAGAAAATGTGGTCTTGTTAAGTTCTTGTTTCAAACCGCTGCATTTACTGGAAATGTGGTGTTTTTATCTCCTTTTTCAAGCCAAAGAAACAAGTACGATGTTGAAATGGTGTGTAGAGATCATGGAAGGTGTCATTTTTAAAACTGATCATGAGAAAAATTGTGGTCTTCTTCAGAATGTTGTTCTAACCACTTCATTTATGGGAAAGGGTGGCATTTTTGCGTCCTTTTCAAGCCAAAGCAACAAGTACTGTGTTGAAATGGTAATTAGAGATCATTGAAAGCAGTTGTTGAGGCAATATGTCATTTTTGGAAGCTTTTGAAGTGCTTTGTAACTGATTATTTATTCTGATTCCCTACATTTGTATGGTTTAGTTGCCATTTAAAAGTTAAAATTGCCTTGACACTCTTGGATACGGCATTAACTTTGTTAGGAATTAACTTCAGCTCATCAGCTCCACATTATCATTCTAGGTCATTGGCAGATCATTGGTGATTCAGCAGCCTCTTATCCTTGCTGTCATAATCGTCTCTTATGGCTGTTATTGAAAGATTCCAACATGATCCATAATTTATGGAACCACCTAACAGCTGTAATATCTAGATTCTTCATGTAGCAATGCAATGTATTATATATAGAATAAGCTCAATCAATAAAGCTAACGGTTCAGCATTATCTTCTTCTTCAATTACATATTTAACTTGGTATCAGAGCCAGCCATGGCAAACACTAGTAATACTCCTCAAAATGCTGATCCTACAACTGCTCCATCATATTTCTCCAGCAGCACAGCTGCACCATAGCTAGGAAACAATTAGCTCTCACCATTCAGTGTTAACTTGACTCAAATCGTGTCTGTGAAGCTGGATAAAAATAACTCTCTGTTGTGGAAGACCATGATTCTCTCAATTATCAGAGGACATAATCTGGAAGGCTATATTCTTAGGACAAAGGTATGTCCTCAAGAATTTACTGGTACTCAAATCACTGGTGAAGCTGGGACCAGTGTTGAAATGGTGAAGAACCCGAAATTTTGTCAATGGATGTCAACAGATCAGCTTTTGATGGGGTGGCTTTGCTCCTTCATGACTTTAGATATAGCAATGAGAGTAATGAGTGTAGCCAACTCCAATGAACTCTGGACTGCCATTGAAGAAAGCTATGGAGTTCAAAATAGGTCAAGGATAACCTTTCTCATTGGTGAACTTCAGAAAACAAAGAAGGAAAATTTGAACATAGACCAATACCGAACAAGGTGGAACAATTTGCTGATAATCTGAAGATTGCAGGCAAGACTATCACTAGGACAGATTTGATCACCCAAGTTTTGGCAGGACTTGATGAAGACTATACACTAATTGTTGTTCAACTTAACAGCAGAGATCACATCACTTTGGGAACTTCAATCTACATTGATGACTTATAAAAGTCAACTGGAACACCTCAATTCAATCAGAAATGAAATGGCAGGTTTGAAACTTGATCAAACCTCAGCCTACATATCTCAAAGATCAAGTTTTGGTCACAATCACTTCAGGTCTAATAGGCCAGCTATAGGAGGAAGATTCACAAATTTCAGCCACTACAAAAGTGGAAGAAGAGGTAGAAGCAGGGGACCAATTTGCCAAGTTTACGAAAAGGTTGGTCACCAGGCAAACATCAGTAACTTTAGATATGATGAATGATATATTGGGACTTCACCAAACCAGAGGACAAACTACAATT
This sequence comes from Fraxinus americana, assembly GCA_035079005.1. Taxonomy (NCBI): domain Eukaryota; kingdom Viridiplantae; phylum Streptophyta; class Magnoliopsida; order Lamiales; family Oleaceae; genus Fraxinus; species Fraxinus americana. Next base: position 2,577 of record JAVHZT010000242.1, on the reverse strand, counting down.
CACCACCTGCAGCCCTCATAGCATTTCCAAACATAGTGAGTGATCTAGTATGGTTTTCTGACACAGGAGCCAGCAACCACATTATATCTGAAAAGGAAAACATTGTTTCAACAAGTGAGTACACTGGTAAGGAGAAAATCACAGTGGGAAATGGAAGTAAGTTGAATGTTTCACATTTTGGAACTTCACATATTTCTGCAATAAATGATAAAACACTAGTGTTAAACAAATTACTACTTGTGCCTGAAATAAAGAAGAATCTGATTAGTGTATCACAACTGACCTTAGACAACAAAGTTTTCATGAAATTTCACCCTACTTGTTGTTTTGTTAAGGACATGTTAACGAATGAGGTAATGCTACAAGGGAGGCTTAAGGATGGGCTGTATCATCTGGATTTCTCTCATCAAAACATCAAGCAAAATCCACACCGGTCAAGTGTTCAATGTCAAAAACCAATATCAGTCTGCAGCACCTGAAATAATAGTTCCTTATATCTATCTTCCAACTGATCCAAACAACTCTGTCACCACTCCAAGCTCCATTGATAGATCTCAAACTGAAGCAAGTCTTGGCCATCATCACTTATTGTCTAACAGTCAAAAAGAAGATGACTTTCATGATAACAACTCAAGAAACTTTGAAAGTATTTGAACCAAAAATTGCAGAACCAGCAATTGATATGCTACAGAATATTGAAAGGAATGAAGGTAATCAGCAGGTAAGTAGAAATCAAGTTCAAGTGACACGTGGAAATTAGATTCAAGGGAGACTAAGAGTTCAAAATCAACACCCTATGGTTACTAGAGGAAAAGAATGTATTTTTAAGCTAAAAGCTCACTTGACAAAATCAACTGAAAATGATGCAAATCTGTTTAAGCCTAAGAATGTAAGAGAAGCACTAATGAATGGAAACTGGAAGAAGGCAATGGAAAAAGAATTCAATACCTTAATAAAGACCAAAACTTGCAAGCTTGTACCTCTATTACCAACTTATAACATAGTAGGTAACAAGTGGGTGTTTAGGATCAAACATAATGCTGATGGATCAGTTCAAAGATTTAAAGCTAGGTTGGTGGCAAAAGGGTTTCAACAAGAACCTGGAATTGCCTACTACGAAACACTCAGTCCAGTTATCAAACCATCCACTTTGAGGATCATACTTACTCTGGCAATTGCAAAAGATTGGATCATCGGACATGTAGACATAAATAACGCCTTCCTGAACGGAGACCTAGAAGAAACTGTCTACATGAATTAGCCAAAGGGCTTTGTAGATGAATCTAAGCTTAATTATGTATGCAAACTCAATAAGGCCCTCTATGGTTTGAAACGAGCATCTAGGGCCTGGTATGACAAATTGAAAGCTACATTTTTTAGTTGGAAGTTCAAGCAATCTACGGCTGACACATTCTTGTTCTATTTCAAGATAGATAAGCAGGTGATCTTTGCTCTCATTTATGTAGATGGCATCGTCATAACAGGAAATGATAAAGATCTGGTGCAAGGTTTCATAAGCTCACTTAATATGAAGTTTGCACTGAAGGATATGGGAAGATTGTATCATTTTCTTGGAGTTAAAGTAGTGTGGCATGATTTAGGCATTCATCTCACTCAATCTAGATATATCACTGACTTGCTTAAAAGGTTTGAGCTTGAAAATTTGAAGCCATGCCTTACACCAATTCCTGCTAGCAAAACCATTTTCAAGTATGATGGTGAAGTGTTGGTTGAGCCTTCAACCTACAGGAGTGCAGTTGGGGCCTTACAATATCTTTCACGTACAAGACCAGACATCACCTTTACTGTCAACAAGTTAAGCCAGTTCCTGCAGTCTCCAACTTCCATCCACTAGCAGGCTTTAAAGTGAGTGTTAAGATATCTCAAAGGCACTATAAATCATGGCTTATGGATCCAAAGAAGTGACAGATCAAACCTAAACGGCTACTCAGACGCTGATTGGCTTCTTGTCAAAATGATAGAAGATCAACAACGGGTTACTATATCTACTTGGGTGACAATCTGATATCTTGGTCCTCAAAGAAACAGGGCGTAGTGGCTCGCTCAAGCATAGAATCTAAGTACATGGCACTGGCTTCAACTGCTTCAGAAGTAGCGTGGATTCAATCACTGTTTCAGGAACTTGAGCTTCCACTAGGTGGAATCCCAACTCTATGGTGTGATAACATGAGTGCAGGAGCTCTTGTTGCAAATCCAGTCTATTACGCCAGAACAAAACACATAGAGCTGGACATCCATTTCATCGCAGACAAGGTGCTGGCAAGGAAGCTTGAAGTGAAATATATTCCTACCTCAGATCAAATTGCAGACTTGCTGACTAAAGGACTGAATCACTCGGGGTTTCTTTTCCTGAAGGACAAGCTTGGAGTTACTTGTGCACCCTCCGGCTTGAAAAGGGGTGTTAGGAATTAACTCTAGCTCATCAGCTCCACATTATCATTCCAGGTCATTGGCAAATCATTGGTGATTCAGCAGCCTCTTATCCTTGCTGTCATAACCGTCTCTTCTTGCTGTTATCAGACCACCATTCTATTATTGAAAGATTCCAACATGATC
>JAVHZT010000241.1:0-52070 GCA_035079005.1 Fraxinus americana | reverse complement strand
TACACATAGTAATACCCAGACCAAGAAAGCTTAAAAGATTTGATAGGTACTACTCATACTAACAAGGTGCACCTTCTTTTCCGGAAGTCCATAGTTGGAAACTCCACAGTTAAGCGTGCTTGGCTTGGAGCAATTCTATGATGGGTGACCCCCCTGGGAAGTTTTCTCGGGGAGCGTGCGAGTGAGGACAAAGCATGCTGAAAAGACTCATGTTGGTACAGTGAGGACAGTACGTCGTCGATCTAACGGCCAGGACAGCCCGTTTAGTGGGACCCGGGTCGTTAGAAATGGTATCAGAGACCAGGTTTATCTTTCTGTAGACTTGTGAAATTTTTGCAAAAAAAATAAAATAAATGAGAAGATGTTTAGTAATTAATTTGAATGCCACCCGCTCTTGCTGCACCACGCCAACTCCGAAAAGGTAAAATGTTTAGAAAATTTTAATTGATGAAGTTTGAAAATTTTCATTTGCTGGATACCATGAATTTATTATATAGTTGCATCTGAATTTGAATGTTTACTACGAAAAGTTATATGAGAATGAAATTTTGCTATAGTTGATGCAGTTTGAAATGTTTGAAAGTTTGTATCCAGTACATGTTATAAATTTTCCCATGAGTTATTATATTTAGGAGTTGAACTTGTGATGTGAAGTATTTAAAATTTGTTTAGAAATTATAAATTTAGTCCTCGAAATTAGACTAAAACATGTAATAACCCATTTCAATGGAATTTACTTTCATAATTGATATGCCAAATGGAACGTATGAGAAAGAGATGTATGAAGAATTGTTTGTGGAATTCAGTGGGAGAACATATTTTAGATTATAGATATTGGTTGCAATTTTATTATTTTGTTTTCATTTTGGAAAATTTGAGATAATAATGAAATTTGCGTTTAGCTCCATTGTGTTTCTATATGATGATTCCTTTTTAGACTTTATTATTAACGGATGAGCATTGTGAATTGCACAATTAAGTGGATGCTGAGACTAATATTGTTATGGTTTAGGGAATGTCTCGTAGAACAAATCGAACTCCCGCGAATCATGCTGTTGCAAGACCAGCTATCCCCAGCCAGACTGCTACTGGCGATGCTGGAAACAATCTATTAAGGGACCTCGTGAATGCTCTCCAGGGACTCACTCAGCAACAAGTCCCAACAGCCCCACGAAGTGCCCCTAACTTACGAAATCCACACGCTAATGCGAACAAAACCAGCATGGTTGTAGAATAGTTTCGCTGATATAAGCCACCAACATTCAATGGTCGAGAGGGACCCCTAGCTGCAGAGGAATGGCTAAGGGCATTAGAGTGGATCTTTAAACACATAGCCTGCTCAGACACTCAGAAGGTGTCATGCGCTGTGTTCCAGCTTGCTGAGGACGCAGATCATTGGTGGGAGTCATATCAGCGCACCAGGACTGAGGCACAGTAACTTGAACTGACATGGGAAGGATTCAAGGAATTAATATTACAAAGGTATTTTCCCCAGTCTTTCCGGGATCAGAAAGAAACGGAGTTCCTTGAACTTAGGCAGGGAAGTATGTCCGTTGTGGAATATGAAACGAAATTCATCCAGTTATCCAGGTATGTTATCCATCTGGTTGACACGGATATCAAGAAGGCTAGAAGGTTCGAAAGGGGCTTACGCCCAGAAATTGGAGGAATCACTACCTATGCTGAAGCGATTGAGCGAGCACAGGCTATATCCTCTCGCTTAAACTTGGAAATGACTACTCAGAAACCCGCAGAGGCACAGGTGAAAAGAAAATGGGACAGTCAGAATATGGGCAAAGGCAGATATCAGAACAAGAAAGGGAAACCATGGGGAAAAATTGAGGAAAAGGCTAGCATTGGGAAACCCGTATACCAGAAGTGTGGTAAGCAACACTATGTGGAGTGCCTGCTTGGAAAGGGGATGTGTTACAGATGCAAGAAACCTGGCCACTTTGCTGATGGATGTCCTGAATTCAAGGGTAAAGAAGATGCCAAGAGAGGAAAGGCTCGAGTTTTTGCTTTAACTCAGAAGGAGGCAGAGGAAGATTCAGACGTGATAACAGGTATTTTATCAGTATTCAATGTACCTGCTATTGTTTTGATTGATTCTGGTGCTACGAATTCTTTCATCTCTGCTAGTTTTCATGCTAAGATTGGAAATGTGTGTGATAGTGTGAATGATGCTCTAGAGGTTAGTATTCCTTCAGGTGAAACTATTATCACCAATATGATGTTGAAAGCTGTTAAGTTCAAAATAGATGGGAAGAACTTAGAGGCAGACTTGTACTTAATAGACATGAGGGATTTTGATATCATTTTAGGCATGGACTGGCTTAGTTGTAATCATGCTACGATTAAGTGTCATGAGAGGGAAGTGCTTTTTTAGAAACCAGGAGAATGTGAATTCACCTTCTTTGGGACAAAAGTTAAAACCATGCCTCGTATCATATCAGCATTGAAAGCACAAAGGATGTTGAGAAAGAGTACCAGTCAGGGATATCTAGTGAGCATCACTAGTGTTCAGACAACTGAGGTAACTGCTACAGATGTACCAGCTGTGCGTGATTTTGTGGATGTATTTCCAGATGATCTGTTTGGTATTCCACCAGATAGACAAGTGGAATTCATGATTGACTTGGTACCTGGAGCTGCACCCATATCTAAAGCACCTTACAGGATGGCGTCGAAGGAACTTCAGGAGTTGAAGGAGCAACTACAGGAACTATTGGATAAAGGATTCATTCGGCCTAGTGTATCTTCTTGGGGAGCGCCAGTATTGTTTGTGAAAAAGAAAGATGGATCAATGAGGATGTGCATTGATTACAGAGAGTTGAATTGCCTCACAGTCAAGAATAGGTATCCTTTACCACGAATAGAAGATCTGTTTGATCAGTTAAAGGGTGCCACTGTATTTTCCAAGATTGATTTGAGATCAGGTTATCATTAATTGAAGGTTAAGGACAATGATATACCAAAGACCGCATTTAGGACTCGATACGGACATTACGAATTCACTGTGATGCCGTTTGGGTTAACTAATGCACCAGCTGTCTTCATGGACTTGATGAATAGAGTATTTCATCAATACTTGGATCGATTTGTAATTGTCTTTATTGATGATATTCTAATTTATTCAATGGACAAGAAATAACATGAGGAGCATCTCAGCATTGTATTACAGATACTTCGACAGGAAAAGTTGTATGCAAAATTCAAGAAGTGCGAATTCTGGCTCGACCGAAATGGTTTTCTTGGACATGTAGTTACCGCAGATGGTATTGAAGTTGATCCAGCCAAAGTTGAGGCTGTCACTAATTGGAGTGCACCAACCAATGTGAATGAAGTTCGTAGTTTCTTGGGATTGGCTGGCTATTATCGAAGGTTTATCGAAGGGTTTTCAAAAATAGCTGGACCGATGGCACAATTGACTAGGAAGGGAATAAAGTTTCAGTGGACAGAAAAGTGCGAGAAGAGTTTCCAAGAATTGAAACAGAAATTGATATTTGCACCAGTTTTGGCCATTCCTGAAGGGACAGAAGGTTTTGTTATCTATAGTGATGCATCAAAACAAGGTTTGGGATGTGTACTAATGCAACATGGAAAAGTGATTGCATATGCCTCTAGACAGTTGAAGCCACATGAGCAGAATTACCCTACACATAACATGGAATTGGCTGCGGTAATTCATGCTTTAAAATATATGGCGACACTATCTATATTGTAGTAAGTACGAGATATACACAGACCATAAGAGTCTAAAGTATTTCTTCACTCAGAAGGAATTGAATATGAGACAGAGAAGGTGGTTGGAGTTAGTTAAAGATTATGACTGTACTATCCACTACCATCCTGGCAAGGCTAATGTTGTTACTGATGCGCTTAGCCGGAAAGGTAAAGGACAGTTAGCTGCCCTAACCAGTCAAGAACATTTGATCAAGGATTTTGCCAACATGAGACTTGAAGTTGTAGCTCCTCCACATCACACAACTGCAATTATAGCTGCTTTGATTGTCCGACCGACTCTCAGAGGCAGAATTAAAGAAGCTCAGGGAAAGGATAAATTTTTGTGCAAGATTAAGGACCGAGTACTTGCTGGCAATGTTAAAGGTTTTGAAGTATCAGCGGATGACACTCTCATGTTCAAGGAAAGACTGTGTGTACCGAAGGATGAAACATTGAGAAAGGAGATTTTAGAGGAAGTACATTATTCACCCTATACTGCACACCCAGGAGGTATGAAGATGTACCAGGATCTACGAAAAATTTATTGGTGGAGAAACATGAAGAGGTCAATTGGCTTGTTTGTTGAGAAGTGCATGACTTGCCAACAAGTTAAAGCTGAACATCAACGTCCGTCTGGATTGTTGAACCCACTTGAGATCCCAGAATGGAAGTGGGAACATATAGCAATGGATTTTGTCGTTGGACTTCCTAGATCTGCTAGAGGTCATCAAGCTATATGGGTCATAGTTGATCGGCTGACAAAATCTGCTCATTTTCTACCGGTGAAGATGACTTTCAGTTTAGACCAGTATGCTTAGTTGTACATTAGGGAAATTGTAAGATTGCATGGTGTACCAGTTTCTATAGTGTCAGATAGGGATACCAGATTTACATCCAAGTTCTGGGAAAGCCTGCAGACAGCTATGAGAACTAGATTGAAATTCAGTACAGCATATCATCCACAGACGGATGGACAATCAGAGAGAACTATACAGACTCTAGAGGATATGTTGAGAGCTTGCGTTTTAGACTTTGGTGGTAACTGGGAAATGCATTTACCATTGGTTGAGTTTGTATATAACAATAGTTTCCAATCTACCATTGGCATGGCACCATATGAAGCTCTTTATGGCAGAAAGTGCAGATCACCAATTCATTGGGATGAAGTTGGTGAGAAGAGAGTTTTGGGTCCAGAAATAGTGAAACAGACTGTAAATGTTGTGGAGAAGATCAGAGAAAGGATTAAAACATCACAAGACAGACAGAAGTCTTATGCTGACAAGAGACGAAAGGAACTAGAATTTGAAATTGGTGAAAAAGCGTTCCTTAAAGTGTCTCCTATGAGATGTGTGGTAAGATTTGGAAAGACAGGGAAACTTAGACCAAGATTTATTGGACCTTTTGAAATCTTGGAAATAGTTGGAAACGTGGCCTATAGGTTGGCTTTCCACCAGAATTATCAGCAGTACATAATGTTTTCCACATCTCCATGTTAAGGAAATACGTCCATGATCCGGACCACATAATTAATTATGCATCCTTGGATGTTAACAAAGATATGACTTATGAGGAAACTCCTGCGGTTATACTTGAGAGGAAAGTTTATACATTGAGGAATAAAGATATTCCTTTAGTTAAAGTCCAATGGAACAGACATGATAAAAAAGAGGCAACTTGGGAAAGAGAAGATGAGATCTTAGCCAAATACCCAGACATCAAATCAAGTAAGTTTAATTTCGAGGACGAAATTTATTTAAGTAGGGGAGGTTGTAACGACCCGAATTTTCAAATGTAAATTTTATAACTTAAGTTGGGTCGCTACGACGTCTCCGTCCAATTTTAGAATTTATTCTACGTCCGTCGAATTGTCTAGCAAAACATTTAATATAATAATTCAAAAACGATTTTAAACTTAAAAATTCAGTATTTTCCTTATTGGGTTGAATTTTATACCACATCGATTTTAAATTTCTCTTGGGTCAGTATTTCTCTTTGGCCCAAGTATAAGCCCATTATCAGCCCAAATCAACTAACCCAATTCTGAAGCATAGGGTTTTAGGGCCCAACAGTATCAACCTAAAAACCATCAATTCTACCTCCCAAAAATTCACTCTCTCGGCTGCAAATACCTCACCAAAAATCTGAAGTTTTCAAGGTAGATTTCTTATGTTGGATTAATTTATTTTCTTTAATTTCATCATCATCTTCTTCTAATCCACTAACCCACTGCAACAGTTCATCCCTTCTCGAGTTTCACGTTGCAATTTCGAACCAATATACATTCTCGACAAAATCCTAGCAGGTAACTCATTCAAAATTAATTTTCAGTTCTTTGGAATTCTATCATCACCATCCTTCTCAACATATATATATATGTATATATATATATATATGTATGTATATATATATATATATGTATGTATATATATATATATATATATGCACACACACATATGTATTAAAAAAAAATGTGGATGTAGAAAGCGAGATTTCAGAGTTTAAAGCTGTAAATCGAGTTTCAAATTACCTACAACTTCAACCTCTTGCTCTCCATATATTGTTCTTACTTTGGACTTCCTCCCCTGCCCCGATTTTGGTTGAAAACCACCAAAACGTGAAAACCCATTTCGGACCCAAGCTTGTTTTCGAACCAGCAACACCTTCTCCGCATGAAATAGAAATTTGGAATGAAGGCTAGGTATTAAATATGGAGAAATCATTTTTAATCCTCAAATTTGGTTAGAAAATCATTAAAATATAAGAAAACCATTTGAAATCCTCCAACCCGTAGCTCTCTGCGTAAATTGGGATTTAGGGATGGGGGGGTTGGTTATAAATATGAGAAATTCATTTTTAAATCCTTAACTTTGTCCAAAAGTTTAAGTTAGTCCCCTTACTTGATTTTTATTCTTTCTTCACCCCTAAAGTTTATGTATTATTCAAGTTAATTATAAAATGTTTTCTAATTTTATTTTATTGGCCCTAAACATTTTAATTTTCATCATTAGACCCTTGAGATTTAAAGGATTTTCAAATTACTCATTTCCTTTACTTTCAAAAATTCCAATCAAGTCCCTAAAAGTTTTAAATCATTAATTAGGACTTAGTATCCTAAATTATATTAATTTTGTCATTGCTAGACTAGTTATCGGGAAAAGTTTAAAGCACGGTAACATCACATCAGTTCAATTTCAAGAAAATTTCCAAGATTTTGAGGTGGGATTTACATTTAAGCAATTGTGATTATTTTTGTCCATGTTAATTCTTGATGTGTGATTTTAATTGTGATAAAATGCTTATACATATGAAAAGGTTGCCAGGGACCGTAAATAGGTCCGGGATCGAAAGTGGGTCCTTGGGGGTGTCCCACAGTGCAAAATTGTTATGCGCTTATACATGTTGTCAGGGACCGTAAATAGGTTCGGGATCGAAATTGGGTCCTTGAGGATGTCCCACAGTACATATTTCTACAGTATGTGTATTGGTATTATATTCATAATTTAATTTCATGTTTAGATTTAACTTGGACTAATTGCTATCTCCCCACTGAGTATAATTTGTTATGCTCACCCTAATATTTTCCACCGTTTCAGGTTAAGGAGCTCGGCAAGGCAAGACAATGGGCGGGGCAATATTGATTAAATAATAGACAATTTAATTTATAGATTTTTTTTTGAAACAAGTATTTTACTAATTGGTTTCCATTTCGACAATTAAATTTCAAGTTTTAGTATTTTTGCAAATTTTGACACTTTGCTTATTTTATTTGGTATTGTCACTTGGATATGAGCAAATTATTCAAATGACGTTTCCGCATTTATTTCTAATTTACCATAGTTGAAAAAAATATATATATTTACACATTTTGGCGTTTATTAAAAATACTTATTTACAGGATATTTCTACCTTAGTAGCGCCTTGTGTTTATTGAAAATTGGGGCATTACAGTAATTCCCACGTTAAAGAGTACCATTGGACCACAACCATCCCAATTCTTCAATAGCCTTTGTTGGTCCTCCTTTTGGTGGGCATAAAGGTTCATAACTTAATTTAGGTATGCAAGTGTTTAAATGAAGGCCCAACTTCTAAAGACAAGCCTAAATTACAAAATAATAATAATAATAATAATAATAATAATAATAATAATAATAATAATAATAATAATCATCATCATAATAATAATAAAAATAAATAAATAAATAAATAATCTGCCCATTTATCAAAATTCTAGTGTCACCCCCTTAGCCCTACCATGTCCAACTGTCCACCACCTCCAATGGTACTAGCAGAAATGCAACAACGACGACATTCCCTAAAAGGGGCATCAAGCATCGTTGCCTCATGGTGGGACCCGCCACTGTGCTTTAAAAATACCGCCACCACCATGGGTAGTGACTGTTGATTCCACGATGACCAATAATAGAAGTGGCGTGGTTGCCTCCTTTTTTCGCCGGGTCTTCACTCCTCCATTCATTCCCAACCACAAATCTCTATTTTTACGTGGTTAAACTTTATCTTCTTTAACCCATTTGTTGAAACAAGCCAATATGTACAATTACACATGACCCGAATGCCTTATGGCTTACAAATATCTATTTTGCAAGAAACAAAGATGAAATGAATCATCATTACAAATCAAGACTATCCTAACAAATTGCAAGAAGAAGATGAAGATTCTAGGCCCATAAGAAATTATTAGAACACCCTGACCAAAAAAAAAAAAAAAAAAAAAATATATATATATATATATATATATATATATATATATATATATATATTTTATTTATTTATTTATTTATTTATTTTTATTTTATTTTATTTTTTTTAAGTAACATGTCAACATCAAATAACCCTAACACCACCCTATCTAAAATGTATTTTAACAAGATTTAATATCTAAATCTTGATACTGCTAGTTGGTTTTAGCTCTAAATCTCAATAGAAGTTAATTTCCCTAGACATAAAGAAATCAAATATAGAAACGAACTTTGAACTCCAACGAAATCTAATGGAACTAATGGCTTAAATCCACGCATACTAGATTAAGGCCTTGTAAGCGTTAAATGGCCCTTCTCACTGACTAATCTAGCTTTCATTCTTCTCCTTGGCCTTCTTCTCTGTATCTCCCTTGGTTGCCTTGAAAAATCTACGAAACCCTTGAACCTCAAAAAAGTGCACCCTTAAGTGACATGTATATCTCCATAATTAGGTAACATTTAACAATCATGCTGCATATACACTCTCATTTACATTAAGTTTCACACTCTTCCAAATGACATCCATAATAAGTGATATAGGATGGTATTAACGATTTTTCTCGAAGACTGCCACTCAATGCACCCCCCCATGGTGACATCGACCCCCATGGGCCGTCTACCATTAAGAGGCCAGCGACGTCGACCCCCACTATACTTAGCCAAATAAATGGCCATGAGATAGACAAGAATCACCCAACATCAAACTTGGCCATGACCAACCGCAATGCGAGTGGGTGTTAACGCTACAGAACGTGGGGGAGTGGGAAGGCATACGTAGGACACGTGGCACCGTAAATCGCGGAGCAGGGGGCGTGCCATCAGGTGCCTATAAATACCCCAATGTGAGAAAATGTATGGTTGCTTGAAACCCGAACTATTTGCATTCCATATATACATCTCAAAACTTGTTACTGATTCTCACGCCGGAGGTACAACGGGGGAGAAAGCCTCAACCTCATTTTGCAGGTAGCAACCACCAACTAGAGCAACCGGACCACCGCATTCATCAAGCCGAACACGGAGGTCTACCTTGCTGCTATTTCATTAGCGCCGTCTGTGGGAAAACACTGAACAAAAAAGCTATGTCAAGGAGACGAACTAGGAGTGAAACACGCATGGTCGGAAACACAGCAGACATGGAGTCAGAGTCTGTCGCTCGAGGTCATGACCCGCCACCGCCACCGTAATATGTAACACAGGGCCAATTCAATGCCTTGGAGACACAATTGGCGGCCATGATGACTCTCTTGGAAAGCCAGACGTAGAGAATTTCAGCCCCACCGCAGAGTTCGTCGGAAGCCGTACGCGAGCAATCACCCCAGGTGGCGCAAACGGTTACCCCGCCGGTTACCCAACCAACAACAGGAGACATGGGGGCTTCTGGCTTTGTGTTTCCACATTTTCCCCAACCCGTGACCGAATTGGAAAAGAAGATAGAAGAAATGATGACCCAGAAGATAGACGATGCACTGACTAGGAGGAAGGACAGACGCAGGCAAATGATATTAGAGGAGGATCCGTTTGCTCCAGAAATAATGGCCGTCCCTTTACCGAAGGGTCTCAAACAGCTAATGATAGAAGCATACGATGGAGTCACGGACCCGCTGGACCACTTGCGTACTTTCGTAGATTTAATGAGGCTATATGCAGCCCCAGACGCAGTAATGTGTAGGTCGTTCCCCCCGACACTTAGGAGGAAAGCAAGAGACTGGGTGCCCACACTGGCACCCAGGTCTATAAAAACTTTTGATGAGCTCTCCAGGAGTTTCGTGGCATACTTCATGAGCAGCAAGAGAAAACGAAAGACAGCTATTGGATTGATGCAAGTGGTGCAGGAGAAGGATGAATCTTTACAGGAGTACTTGGCTAGGTTCAGCCGGGCGACCCTTGGCATAAAGGATCTTCAAATGTCTGCAGTAGTGACGGCATTAATGAACGGGACGCGAAATCGGGCCTTCAAAATGTCACTCTCCAAAAATCCTCCAGAGTCAATGCATGAGTTATTGAAAAAGGGTGACAAGTATGTTGACACAGAGGAAGCAGAAAATGTCACGAAAAATCTTAGAGATGGATGGGAGACGGGAGCCCATAAGCGGAAGTCAGGTGATGTGTGAATGCCCGTAGACAAGGATAAGCAGAGAAATGAGCGCGTAAGCAGGGGGTACCCTCAGGATCGTTTTGTCAAACAGAAACGAGAGGAGGCCAAAGCCTTCACCCCTCTTAACACTCGGCGAAATAAGATACTGATCAAAATTCGAGACATGAAAGAGTTTGAATGGCCGAGGCCGATGGCAGCATCAGCCGGTAAAAGGGATAAAAACAAGTACTGCCATTTCCACAAGGACCATGGGCATGAAACCGAAGAATGTATGCATTTGAAGGAGGAGATCAAGCGCCTCTTGAAGCGGGGCTATTTGACCAAATATGCCAGAAATGACCGAGGCAAACAGAAGGTCGAGGATCGACCACCACCCAGGGCTGGAGTTATAAATGTGATTGTTGGAGGAGTTGCCTCGGGTGGGGACTCCAACTCTGCTAGAAAGAGCTATGCGCGAACAACGACAGTCTGTTCTATTCAGAAAAGGGTTGAATTTGATCATAGCATCACTTTTGGTGAAAATGACCTGATAGGCGTGGCGACCCCCCACGATGATGCCTTGGTAATAGTCGGCGACATAGCAAACTATGATGTCAAAAGGGTGTTAATCGATGGTGGGAGTGCAGCGAACGTACTCACATGGGAAGCATTTCAAGGTTTAAAAATTTCAGCGGAAAGGCTGAAGGCTGTGTCAACCCCCCTTGTTGGATTTGGAGGAGCTACTGTGATACCAGAGAGAGCAGTAGAGCTACCAGTAACGTTGGGCACCTACCCAGCCAGTGTGGTCACCTTAGCAAATTTTCTGGTTGTTAAAACCCCCATGGCGTATAACGCGATTTACGGTCGACCCTTGTTGAATGCAATAGGGACCATCCCGTCTACTTACCACCAGGTGATGAAATTTCCAACCAGTCGGGGTGTAGGTTGTGTGAGGGGTAATCAACAATCTTCAAGGAAGTGTTATGTGGACAGCATACGGACTAAAGGATCCCCACCAGTGATGATGTTGGACCTCGAGCCCCCGAAAGGAAGAATTGAACCCCTCAACACTACAGAAAAAATCATGGTGACGGGAGGACATGAATTCAGTGTAGGGACAGGATTGGAGTAGGGTGAAAAAGAGGCATTGATAAAGTGTCTAGCAAGTAATTTGGATGTATTTGCGTGGAGTCCGAACGACATACAAGGGGTTGACCCGTCTGTTGCACAACATCGCCTGGGTATCTTACCGGGTGCTAAACCGATTAAACAGAAGAAAAGAAATCTAGCCCCGGAGCGGCAGGCAGCAGCGAAGGCAGAGGTCGATAAGCTACTACAGGCAGGATTCATCAGGGAGGTACAGTATCCCGAATGGTTAGCAAATGTTGTCTTGGTGAAAAAATCGAATGGAGCATGGCGTATGTGTGTAGACTACACCGGACTCAACAAGGCTTGTCCAAAAGACTCGTACCCGCTACCCAGAATAGATCACCTGGTGGACGCCACATCGGGTCATGAACGGCTAAGTTTCCTAGATGCATTCTCTGGGTATCATCAGATCTCCATGGCGGAAGCAGATCAGGAGAAAACCTCTTTCATAGTTGACGCGGGGACATATTGTTATACGGCCATGCCGTTCGGTCTAAAAAACGCTGGGGCAACCTATCAGAGAATGGTGAACAAGGTCTTCAAAGAGCTCGGAGGGGTTATAGAAGCATATGTGGACGACATGGTCGTCAAGAGTGTGAAGGCCAACAACCATGTTAGTGACTTGCAGAAAGTGTTCAACACTGCTCGACAAAACAAGTTGAAGTTCAATCCAGAGAAATGTGTTTTTGGAACAAGGGGAGGCAAGTTCTTGGGTTTTATGATCACGCAAAGGGGCATCGAAGCAAATCCGGACAAAATACGAGCCATTTTGGAAATGAAGAGCCCAGAAAACAGGAAGGAGGTCCAGAGACTGACGGGCAGGGTAGTAGTACTGAATCGCTTTATAAGCCGAGCTGCGGATAAATGTTACCACTTCTTCAAGGCAATTGGAGGTTCTACCAATTTTGAATGGACCAAGGAGTGTGAGGAGTCCCTAGAATCTTTAAAACAATCGTTACAGCAGCCACCTGTCTTGACTAGGCCGTGCCCAGGGGATGTGTTGAGTCTATACTTAGCCGTGTTAAAATATGCAGTCAGTGCAGTACTGGTGAAGGAGTTTCCTAAGATGCAGAAGCCTGTCTACTACGTCAGCCAAGTGTTGAAAGGAGCGGAAACTCGATACAGCCTTGCAGAACAGTTGGTACTGGCATTAATTGTAGCTGTCAGAAAACTAAGGCCGTATTTTCAGTCCCACACCATACAAGTCATGACCGATCAACCTGTCAAGCAAATTTTGCATCGACCTGAGACGTCGGGTAGGATGCTGAAATGGGCGATCGAATTGAGCGAGTTCGATATCGAGTTCAGACCGAGGACAGCCATCAAGGCGCAGGTATTAGCAGACTTTATCGTAGAGCTAACAACTCTGCCTGACCATCCCCAACCATCAGAAGCAGTCTGGAAAATTTTCGTGGATGGATCCTCACATGGTGAAGGGTTCGGAGCAGGCGTCATAATGATGGGGCCAGAATCTGAAGAGTTGGCGTATTCGTTACTCTTTGAGTTCCCCGCGACAAATAATGATGCAGAATATGAAGCAGTTATAATGGGCTTGAGTCTGGCAGTCAGGCTTGGGATAACATCAGTCGAGATTTTCAGCGACTCCCAGTTGATCGTCGGACAGGTGACAGGTGAATTTGAGGCGAAGGACGGAAAAATGGCATCCTATCTAATGAAGGTTAGAGATTTGCAAAGGGGGTTTACAAGTTTCAAAATAACCAAGGTCCCTCACAAAGACAATGAACGAGCAGACGCCTTGTCTAAATTGGCATCGACTAATCCTAAGCATTTACCTATCACTGCTAATGTACAAATCCTACGACAGTCGAGCATCTTGCTCATAGATGATGTCGCAAGCCCAGAGCAAGAAAAGAGCTGGGTAGACCCGTTGGTAGACTACCTGACGGAAAATAAATTGCCAATTGATGCATTTGAGTTTAGGAGGTTGAAAATACGAGCAGCTTTATTTACCATGATCGACGGGCGGCTATACAAATGAGGTTTTACCATGCCATACTTGAAGTGTTTGCGTCCAACAGAAGCTCAGGATGTACTGCTCGAGATACACTCGGGGATTTGTGGCAACCACCCGGGGGCAGCTACCCTGGCCTTCAAAGCTCTCCGGCAGGGGTACTACTGGCCCACAATGAAGGAAGATGCCAAGGCATTGGTAAGGAAGTGTGACGCGTGTTAGCGTCATGGAAATTTGATTCATGTTCCGGCCGAGCAGCATTCATTCATTTTTGGGGTGAGCCCTTTCTTTCAATGGAGAATGGATATTCTGGGACCTTTGCCCATGGCTAAAGGGCAGCGGAAGTTTTTGCTTGTGGCCATTGATTATTTCACAAAATGGGTTGAAGCGGAGCCCTTGGCCACTATTACCATGGCAAAAATACAAAGCTTCACATGGAAAAACATAATATGCAGGTTTGGTATACCAAGAGTCCTTGTTACCGACAACGGCAGGCAGTTCGACAACCACAGCTTCAAGGCTTTCTGTTCGAGCTATCACATAGATCACAGACTCACCTCGGTGGCTCACCCTCAATCTAACGGGCAGGCAGAAGTCACAAATCGAACGATCTTGTGGGACCTCAAAACAAGATTAGAGAAGAAAAAGGGAATTTGGGCCGATGAGCTACCTAATGTGTTGTGGGCATATCATACTACCCCGCGAGACTCCACAGGAGAAACCCCTTTCAAGTTATCTTTTGGAATGGAAGCCGTGGTTCCGGTGGAAGTCTTGAACTAGTCGGCAGGATGAAAGCCAACGGGCTTGATGTCTCAACCACCAATGTAGAGCTCGACCTATTAGATGGAGTGAGGGAAAGATCGGCCATGCGAATGATGGCTTATAAGCGACGGGCAGCTAAGTACTTCAACCGTAGGGTAAAACCAAGAGTCTTCCAGCCAGGAGATCTCGTTCTACGGGAATCAGCAGTGGCGGGCCACCCTCCAACGAAGCTTGGACCGAATTGGGAGGGACCATACGAGATGATCCGGAACATCGGGAAGGGAGCTTACAAACTCAAGGACTTGAATGGAAAATCCTTAGGCAGGCCATGGAACGTTGAGCACCTCAAGCAGTACTATCAGTAGACAAACAAAAGGGAGTACGAGCAACATAGGTACAGATACCGTTGTTAGGAGAATTGTTTTTTCTTTGTTTGTCTCTGATGATATAGTTGTTATGGGAATTGTTTCTTTTTCGTGTTTTGTCTTTGATGTAATGACCGATTGTAAATATAGTAGTTAGGAGTTTTCATGATGTAATGCCTGTAATAGGCACACCTGATTGAAATTTATTTAATGGAAATGCTAAGTGGCTGCAGATGATGAGGGTGCTACGGAAGGGCCAGCCTAGCTGGGACGTCCTGGTGCGCCTACTGAGTCCCCAAATCTTGGCAAGCTAAATTCTGCTAGAAATGCTGATTCATAATCAATTGAAGCAAAAATGCATAGCGGTGAGCAAAAAAGCCTAAAAATTGGCTAGCTCAAAATCGCTAGGCGCTAATAGTGAATAGCGGTGAGCAAAAAAGCCTAAAAATTGGCTAGCTCAAAATCGCTAGGCGCTGGTGGTGAGTTCCTCAAAACCAAGAATGGTTAAGGCTCAAAACCACTGGACCTCGACCTCGACGATCCAAAGAAGCACAACGCATAGCGGGGAGCAAAAAAGCCTAAAAATTGGCTAGCTCAAAATCGCTAGGCGCTAGTGGTGGATAGCGGTGAGCAAAAAGCCTAAAAAATTGACTAGCTCAAAATCGCTAGGGACTGGTGGTGAACTTTCAAAATCGAAAATGGTTAAAACTCAAAATCACCCAATCCCCCCCTCAACGATGCAAGGCAGCTCGATGTATAGCGGTGAGCAAAACAGTCGAGAAATTGGCTAGCTCGAAATTGCTAGGGGCTAAGACCGACTTTTCAAAACTCAAAAATTGCTAAGACACAAAATCACCTAGCCCGTTAATCAATGCCTCTCACCGCACAGCAACTAGCATGAAGCATCATATATACATCAGAAGAAGAAGGCAAACCAAAAATAATAATCAATAATGAAGTTCTCATACTTAAAATATAGCAAATATATCGGTCCACATCCCGAACCAGGAAACGTGCAAAATAACTAAAAGTGTCCACATCCTGGACCGGAAGAATGCACAAAATAACTAGCCGACAAAAACATAATGGAAAGTGCTCAAAGGCCGGCAACTAAAGTTCGGTCTGGCTCGAGCGAAAAGTCTCCTCAGTCCTGCCTCGTGATGCATGCCCAAATGTCTTGGGCTGGGGGGCTCCGCCTTCTTTTCCCTTGCGCTTTGCCAAAAACTTATCAAAGCCTGTAGGATCGATGGAAGGATGCTCAGCAGATATCCACTCCTTAGTCAACTTGATGGACGCTGCCATCACTTTCCCCCCATAAGAGTTCAAAGCCTTATCAAAATCAGTAGATGACTTGTATCGCTCTATCGAGGTCTCCAAATCCTTAATGTACTCCGCAGAAGCCTTGTATTGCGCCACTGCCTCCTCAGGAGCCCGAGCCAAAACAGAGCGCAAGTTGTTTATCTCAGACTCCTGCTCTATAGAACGAGACTCCAAATCCTCGATCGACTTCCTAGAGGAAGAGAGTTTCTTCTTGTAACGGTGAGCCTCCCTCTCTTTCTCTTCCGCAAAGATCTTCAACTCCGATTCTTTCTCTTCCGCAAAGATCTTCAACTCCTTCAACTCCGATGCTAAGCGACGGCTGGACTCGGCGAGCCCAACCTGAAGAGCTACTGCCTGAATCGAACAAGAGATCGTACGATTAGAGCAAAAAAAAAAAGGTAAACGTACCCTCTGTGTGTGAACCGACAGAACTCGCTCGATGTCATCGGCACTCCGACAAGCGATCGACTGAACACGTCTGGGCGCAACCAAAGATTTAACAGCCCTCATCTCCGAATAGCCTCGAGAAGGAAGAAATTTGAAATCTAGTAGAGGAGAACCCTCGCGCTCGGACGCGACGTGACTTGGGCTGCCCCCTGCGTCCACGGGTGGCGGGACTACCTCGAAGGGGTCGTCTGAAAGTTGAGTACCCTCCTCATCTGTAGGCTGCTGTGCTCCCCCATCGTAGGCCTTCTTTCTCTTCAACAGGGCCGGCAAGGGATCAACGTCACTCTCGTGACCGTACCCCGCCAAGGAATCCATGGTCGCTCCTAAGTTGAAGTCCATGCCTATGTCAACAACACGAAGACTATCAAGCTTTCAAATCAACATATCAGGAAGTGCAACAAAGAAGAAGAAAAATAGGACATGTAAAAATCTTACCATCAATAGGGGCAAACCCCTCATCACTCCCTGGCTCGGGCAAGGACCTCAATACCTCGTCCAAGTCAAGATCCATATCTATGCAGAAGCAACCAAGTCAGTCCAGCTCGACTAATAGAAAACAAAAAAAAAATATACTCTAAAAAAATATAGTGATTGTAAGCAAAGTATGAAAACCTACCAGCAGGACGACCGATCTCAACCAGCAACATGTTCCTCATGGTCAGAACCGACCCCAGATCAGACGCAAGGGGTGGAATTTTGGTCAGCTTTTGGATTTGCGTTTTCAAAATAGGGGTGATCTCGACTTCGCTATTGAAAAGACGAATTAGGGGATGCCTCCAATAGGTGTTAAACGGAAATTGGCCCTCGTGAGGGCGAGCGAAGAAAAATCGGGATTTCCACCCACTGTTGGAATTCCTAAATTTAGGGAAGAGCAACGGGACCCTGGTGGTGAAATAAACAAAGGCATTTCTTTGGGCTAACTCGTGCATCTCGAAAACACACTTGAAGAGATCCATTGACAGTGGAATTTTCTTGCTAAGGCAAACATATAAGAAATAAAGCGCTTTTCGCCAAGCATTGGGATTTATTTGGCTAGGAGTAAGGTGGAACTCATTAAATAACGATACAAATAAAGGATGTATGGGAAAGCGAAAACCACCGTCCATGATGTCTTTATAAATGGCAACTTCGCTGGGGTCGGTTCCGGGAAGTGTTTCATCGGGCCTAGGGGCTCTATAAATGTAATTGTCTACCCGCTCATACTTCTCAAGTGACTTTTCTAACTTAGAGAGGGAGTTATATAAGCTATGACACTTGGGGATTTCAAGAACCACCTCCTCACCCGCGGCATCTCGCCCAATCTGTACGTTTTGATTTAAAGATCTAGTGGACCCAACATGACGTTTTGGGGAGATCGGTTCGAAATCTTGAAATTCAACCGAATGTATTGAAGTGTTCGACTCGGAAAGGACTTGGCCGACCTCGCAAGGAAAATTTTCGACAAAAATCGACCCCCGGCCAGACGAGGGGCTGGTCAACCTTCGACCAACCTCACGGTTGGCTGAAAGTCGACCAGCACTGCTAGTCGACGGTCGACCAGCAAGGCTGGTCGGTGCCGGATCACCATCGGCCGACCCCCTCACATCCTCGCCTTCGCTTTCATCGGATGAGGAGATGATTGCCTTATACATGATAATATGTGAGATGAATGGAGAGTGGGAGAAGAAGTTACCTTGGAAGAGGTGGAGTAGATTGAAGATTTTGACAAAATAGAAATAGAAGAGATGGGCTCCCACCACAACCCTTTATATAGTAGATGACATTGAAAATTTCGAAATTTTTGGAGGGAAATTTCCCCCTACAACCAAGGACCTATGGTGGGGCGCCACACGGACGATTGACATTGGAATTAAAGGAAAAGATAAACCGAAAACTACCCAAAAATATTGCTACAAGAAAATGGTCATAACTTTTTGCACTATTGTCAGATTTTCTATTATAATATGTTTTCGGAAACGCCTCTCAGAGCTCTATGACATGTCAACGGGGGAACCTTGGTTGAGGACGTTTCCAACCCCAAATTCGCACTCTAAGGCCTTCTACCGGACAGTTGAAGTTTTAGCGATACTTTCGTTTTTCCATTTCCAGTCCCAAAACTTCCGTTCGGCGTCATAAAATGTTACCTCTTATCGATAAGTATCAACAAGAGGCAGAGGGACTAGTGATATAGGATGGTATTAACGATTTTCCTCGAAGACCGCCACTCAATGCACCCCCCCATGGTAACATCGACCCCCATGGGCCGTCTACCATTAAGAGGCCAGCGACGTCGACCCCCACTATACTTAGCCAAATAAATGGCCATGAGATAGACAAGAATCACCCAACATCAAACTTGGCCATGACCAACCGCAATGCGAGTGGGTGTTAACGCTATAGAACGTGGGGGAGTGGGAAGGCATACGTGGGACACGTGGCACCATAAATCGCGAAGCAGGGGGCGTGCCATCAGGTGCCTATAAATACCCAATGTGAGAAAATGTATGGTTGCTTGAAACCCGAACTATTTGCATTCCATATATACATCTCAAAACTTGTTACTGATTCTCACGCCAGAGGTACAACTGGGGAGAAAGCCTCAACCTCATTTTGCAGGTAGCAACCACCAACTAGAGCAACCGGACCACCGCATTCATCAAGCCGAACACGGAGGTCTACCTTGCTACTATTTCAATAATCATTGATTTCTACAACACCCCATCACATCACTGATCAGATTTTGATTCAAAGAGAATGTCAAGGATAATGTTAAAGCTTAATTCAACATTTAATTTACAAAATTTTTCGTTGAATTTATTGTAGTTGATTAATTGAGTCCTATATCTATCTTGGAGATAAGAGAGGGACCAAAACGAACTCGTAAGACCCGAGCTCCAATAGATAATATTTTCAAAATTTATCAACTCTTGACTAGCTTAGACTTATCTATTTATTCTACTTCATTCTACAAAAAAAAAAACATAAAATTCACTTTCGAGTCAAGCGACAATTATGAAAAAAAAAATACACGATTCAATAATCATAACATCATGCCACAAGTCAACTCCCATTTTATCGTCACTATGATTAAGTTGGCAAAATGACAAATTTACCCTTCCAATATGTATAGCTCTCCAAGTCTTACTTTCTAAGACAAATTCTTCCTGAACAAATCACAACATAGAGTTTAACGATCCAATCAACTTATCATTGAGCTCTAATTTAATTACATGCTAGAAAATCTCTTGGATTAATGATCACCTCAACGAAATGTTCAATAGATTCCTACATTGCAATATATGATTTGAAATTGTTTTATCCCGATAACCGATATCGAACTTCCAATCAAGATTTGACTCATTGACACATCAAAATATTTGAGCTAGCAACTAAATATACATTACTCTCTCATAATTTAGAAGAATAGTTCAATGATCGAGTATGATTTCATTCTTAACAATCACAAATAATTAATATATATGGTCTATCGATGTGCATAGAATACATCATTATTCTTATTTCCAAGTTCAAGATAAATTTTAGTAGGGACAATACAATTTTATCAACATATAACGTCCAACTTTATTTATTGATTGCAAACAATAATTTTGTTCACGTCAAAAAAGTGTCTTACCATACTCGACCAATCAACTATACCATTTTTAATATTTTGCATGACCATGAAAAATTAGTTTCCCAATACAAATTACACACGTGAATAAATGATAAAATCGAATTATAATTTATAATGTACCTTGCAAAATACTACTCTAAGTGCATTAAACTAACATAATTCAATCTAGGATTTTTTTTTTTTCAATTGCATTTTATTTCCATCAAAACTATGTTACACCCAAAAATGTAATTTCGAAAAGCATATTCTCTTCTAACTTCGTTAGAAAAATCAAGTTCCAATGAACCATTAATGGTTTCCAAAGTGTAGAATTCTCTTAAAAATATGATGGCTAAACAAACATATATCTAATTTGATAAATATATTATATAGATTTATTTGGGGCTCAACTATCGATATTTGGTTGTTTTTTGACAACATATATCCCAAAATTGTTGTATTTTATGTTATATAGGTTGAACGATGAATTAGAAGAAACAAAAAAAAATGGAAAAATGGCAAAATTCAAAATTTGAGAACCAAATTGTAAATATTCAATAGTTGATTCGGACAACAAGACGATACTTTGAAGATTATTAGGAGACAATTGGATGGAATTAGAACTCAAAAAAGAATGAAATATGCTCAAAAATATTATCAAAATCAATTTTCAATCGCACAAGTGATATTCTAGATTTTTAGCCAAATATTGAGACCCATATTTGGCATATTAACATCCGAATTGGAAAAATTTTACTTCACAAAAGTTTTATCCCTTTGAGTTATCTTTTTAATGCACTTTGAATTACCTCAAGCGAATATTGGGAGATAAATTTATTGCCAAAATATTGACTGCAGTGCAAAGACAATTCGGGCAACTTTCCTTATTCGATTGGAACTCTTTTGTAAATTAATTTGGTCGTGATTTTAAATCAATTTTCTACTCCTACAAATACCTCAACAAAATACGTATTAGAGACATCTCATATACATATTATATTCCAATGCTCATCAATTATTATTATCAAATGAGGAATTTATAATTTTTATGAGAGAATTAAATGGATCTTGTAAGAATTTAATCAAATGAAGATTCAAACTTTTTTTTGGGCAAAGAAAAGAAGGTGTAAGTGGAGATTCATCAAGAAATCATTGAAGAGATTCAAGATTTCAAAATTCCTCTTCATCTTCTCAATTTATCAAAAATCCGGATTATGTCTTTTCACTTAAAGATGATTTCTTGTAATTTCGATATATTATACTAGTTTTATACATTATTAGAAAGAGATGAACCACTGTTATGATACTTTTAGTTTTTAGTTAATTATCTGACTTTAATTTGGTTTGATTTGTGGATATTTATTATCGTTTTTATCGTTCTTTTCAATTGCTTGATCACCAATTGAATTGTTAGTGAATTTCATTGTTATCAAGAGAGACAATAATGTTTAAACACAATATAATAAACATTGTAAGGTTCAATAGAAGATATATATATATATATATATATATATATATATATATATATATATATATATATATATATATATATATATATATGATTTCAATAGGTGTTCTAATACTTGTTAATGTATTTATCACATTTGCATCTTTTATCGAGGGATAAAAGGGCCACATGGGGAGAATATATTTAATTTCTATTGAGAGAGGCTTTCAATTATATTATTAACATTGACCAATATGAATTATTTCAAATTTTCACTTTAATTGGTACACTAAAAATGGAATAATAAGGGGAATTCAAAATTTTAGCAATGCCTTTCACTTATTTTAAAAAAAAAATGTTTACTTACTTTCACTAGTTTAATTGATAATTTAGGGATTAGTATAGAAAAATTAGAAAAGTTGTTTGCTATTTGATCAAAGTTTCAATTAATTTTAACTCGATCAAATACATATTTCGTGTGGGTTCGACACTCTATTCAATATTTTATTACTTGTTCACGACCCTGTTTACTTGCGAATTTTCAAAGATCAAATTTTTGGCGCCATTTCTGGAGACTATTGTTTTTTATAAGTTTAGTTAATTTTAGGTTTAATCTAAAATTTACTATTTTTTTGCTTAGTTCATTATATTAGAAAAACTTTATTGTGTTTCCTACTTCCTTTTTCTGGACCTTGTATTCGAAGTTTGAGAACCGGTGATCTTACTCAATTTGACCCGGAGATTGAATGACATTCAACCTTTGAAAAAGACAACAGTTGAAAACACACCAAAAATAAAATGAGAAAGTCATGGCACAGGAAATTCTTAATCAAATAGTCATCAGGGCTAATCTGAAAGTAGCACAATCGAATGTGGCTGCAACTAATGAAAATGCAAGGCTATTGGGAGAGTACATGGTTCCACTGGTTGTGGAAAGCCAATCTAGCATAGTATATCCGCCATTTGGTCAAACAAACTTTCACTTGAGAACTGATGTGAACAACATGTTCTAAAAAAACTACAATTCTTTGGGAAAGCTACGGAGAATCCCAATGCTCAAATATCAAGATTTCTGGACATGTGTGCAATTATCGAGTATCTAGGGATGTCCAATGAAGCAATTAGAGTGAGGCTTCTTTTGTACACATTGAGAGACTCAGCTAGAGAATGGTTAGATACTTGTCCACCTTAGAGCACCACTACATGGAACAAATTCAGTCAGAAATTCCTTAACAAATATTTCCCATCGAAAAGGATTGCTAAGTTGAGGGACAAGATTACAACATTCCAAGAACTGGACTCAGAATGCTATTCAGAGGCTTGGAAACGATAGAAGGGTTTACTCCTCCAATGCCCACAACGTAGATTGCAGAAATGGCTTCATGTGTAGTACTTCTATATTAGTTTGAATTTAATGAGCAGGGCCACCGTAGACTTTACATACAATGGTTCTATCACAAAAAGAACCGCGCATCAAGTCTAACAAATCATGGAGAATTTGGCATTCACCAATGCATTTTGGCCTATAGAAAGGACGAATGGAAAGAAAGGTGCTAGGGGTATACGAAGTTGATTATTTGACAACAATTTCAACACAATTAGCATCATTAGCACAAAAAATAAATCTGATGAACACAACCTAGAAAGTGGGATCGAAATGCAAGCATTGTGAAAGGAATCATGAAAGTGTTAACTGCACTGTGGGTAGTCCTTTTCCTGAGTCACTAGATGATGTAAATTTTGCTCAAAATTGTCAAAGACATCAATACAATCAAAATCCTAACACTTATTACCCAGGCTAGAGAAATCACCCAAATTTCCAATGGAGCAACAATCAAAGAGCTCAGATTGTGCCACAGTAGATTGCACCGCTAGGTTTTCAACAGACTGAAAACAAATTTTCGTTAGAAGATCTTGTTACTAAATTGACGAAGATATCTACCCAACACATGCAAAGAATAGATAAAACCTTACAAGTTCAGGGATCTCCATCAAGAACTTGGAAATCATATGACATAAATAGCGAAAGCACTTTCAGAGAGATTACCAGGAGCATTGCTCAATGACACTGAGACAAATTTTAAGTAGCAGGTAATGGTAGTGAAGGTAGTGGAGGAAGAATTGATTGAGGCAATAACTACCAATAGTGGAGTTCAACTACCATAGAAAATGTAAAGAGACTAGTTGCTACAAAAGAAAAGGTACATACCACATTTGAGGAGCAATTAGAGAAATTTGAGTAAAATAAAGAAACAAAGACAAAAAGAGCATCAGAGGATCCAAATGTTAAGGAAACTGCTCCTACAAAAGAATTTGTGCCACCACAACCTTTTCCACAAAGACTACAAAGGAGAAAGCTCGATGATCAATTTGAGAAGTTCCTGGATATGCTGAAAAAGCTCCACATCAACATCTCATTCATCGATGCAATCCAACAGATCTCGATGTATGCAAAGTTTCTGAAGGGCATGATATCTAAGAAAATAAAGCTTCGATGAGAGCAATGCAAGGCTGCAAAATAAATTGCCACCAAAGTTAAAGGACATAGGGAGTTTCACTTTACCTATTTCACTAGGCAAATGATTTCATTTTAATGTTTTATGTGATACAGGTACAAGTGTAAACTTAATTGCCACCAAAATTAAAAGATCCAAAGAGTTTCACTTTACCTCTTTCACTAGGCAAATGATTTCATTTTAATGCTTTAGGTGATACATGTGCAAGTGTAAACTTAATGCCTTTATTGTCTACTTTTAGGAAACTACAAATTAGGGAAGTCAAAGGATCGAATGTGACGCTGCAGCTGGCATAATATATGAGCATCAGATACCCATGGGGGCAAGGTTGAGGATGTGCACATCAAGGTTAGGAAGCTGATATTCCCCGCGGAATTCCTTGTTATGGACCTCAAAGATGACCATGATATGTCAATTATCTTAGGTCGAACTTTTTTAGCAACTAGTCGAACTTTGGTTGACATGGAGAACGATGAGCTAACGGTGAGGGTGTAGGATGCACATAAAATTTTTAAATGACATAATCCACTCAAGCAACCATTAGTCCTGGAGGAAGCCAAATCTGTTGCTAAATTTTTTTAACAAAGGTCAAATGAGACAAAGTCAAAATGTTTAGGGAGTCGTGCTCGAGAGAAGAATAGAAAGCTCAATGTTTGGATGGCAAAAAGAAAATGTAAAGCTGGAAATTGCAAGGAGTGTGAGGTTGCAAGACTCCAGCATGAACCACCATGATCAATTCCACCAGACAGTCTAACTAAAGACTATAAGTTAAGCACTTGTTAGGAGGAAACCCAATTTTCTAACCCTTTTATTTGTTTTACTTTCTGTATTGCATTGCATGTAGTGTTATTCTTCACTTATAGGTTGCATTAGTTATAGGCATGTTTAAATTCAATTTGGGGGTCATCTTCATCAGACACTTAGCCTTGTTAAAGGAAAATATTAATTGAGTCAAAAGAGTTTTCTTTTTATTCTTTCGACTGTTTTCTTCCTGCTTGATAGGTACCATGGATATTGACATCAGAAAGAGCTTAGCAAAATAGAAGTTTGCGTAAAATTGGCAAATAGTTCCTCACACATTCAATAGAAAAATTCGGGGAATATATTCTTCATTTTCTTCCCCATGCCCTTATATTCTTACTTATATTTTATGACATTGAGGACAATGTCAATTTTAAGTTTGGAGGAGGGTAAAACTTTGAATTTTTACTTTTCGTGTATTTTTTAGTGTCTGTGTGTTTGGTTTTTCGTTATTGCTTTAGTATATAATAAAATAATTAAAAATTATTCAAAAATATTCAAAAATATAATATATAAATATAAATATTTTCTTGTTTTAACTTGTGTACTTGTGTGAGTTAGATGACTTAACTTGCAATGATGATTATATTTGAGATTTAGTATTGATTTATAAATTGTGGATATGTTACATGTTTAAATTTATTAATGCCTACGCTTGTAGAACTTGATATTATATGTGCACTAGAATTGAGTTTTACATCATGATGCAATAAGTTGATTCATATGCTGAATATGTTGATAGATTGATCATAGATGCTTTTCCCAAAACTATCCAAAATTAATTATCTGTAGACCAAATTTATCATAGTTTTTGGGTGATTTTACGGTTGTAGGAAGATATGAATGTAAACTTGGATTTCATGTGTGAAAACTTATGTGTGAATTGTCTTAGATTAATAGGATAAAATTGGTTAAATATCTAAAGTTCGAGGTAGGTTTGATTAAATAAGTGTTTAATGATGGGCATTTCACTAATTATGGTAGAAAAATATATGAAATATATATTTTTGTAGCCTTTAAGATTTGAGTTATTAAGCCTGATAGGGTATTTACAATCGGTGCCCTAAAATCATCTGATTTGGGATTCATTGGCCAAAAACTCGTTACATAAGTCATATAGAAAATTTAAGGCAGAGAGAGTGCAAAAAAAATTAAAATTTGAAAAAAAAAAAAAAAAGTGCATGAAACGGAAGATACACAAATGCCATTATTAAACCTCAAACACTTATTTGAGAATACTTAACCTTTGATGATAGATTATTAGCCTAGTTTAGTCCTAGACGTCGAAACAATCAAAGAATTGGAGAATTCTTGTTTATTGATGTGTTGACTTATAATTAGTAGAGTCCACCTAAACTAAAGAGGGTGAGGAAGTAATGAAAAATTCAACATTAGATTGCACACTTCAAAAAGAGTAAAAATATTAAGTTTGATAGTGTGTGAATAATACGAGAGTTGAAAAGATATATTTGACCACACGTGTCAGTTTTGTATTGGAAGAGTGGATATTGGTTTGATATTTTGATTTTAAAGCATTTTGTAGATTGTCTAACGTGTTTGTTTTTATTTAGGCTATCATTTTGTTTGAGGACAAAAAATGTTTATGTTTTGGGGTATTGGATAAGTGTACTTTATATACTTATTTAGGAGCCTAAAATATCGATATTTGATAGTATTTTTAATAAAATATATCCTAAATTGTTGTTTTTTATGTTATATAAGTAAAACTCAATGATCGAACGAGGAATTGGAAGAAACAAAGGGGAAAAAAAAAAGAAATGGCAAAGTTCAAAGTTTGAGGACCAAATTGCAAATAATTAATAGATGATTCGAAACACAAGATGATAATTTGAAGATTTCTAGAGGCAATTGGATAGAATTAGTATTCAAAAAGGAAAGTAATATGATCAATATATTATCAAAATCAATTTCAAATATTACAAGTTATATTTCAGATTTTTAGCCTAAAATTGAGACCCATTTTTGGCATAATAAACGTCCGAATTGAAAAAATTCTATTCAAAAATGATGTAACCCTTTGAGTTATCTTTTGAGCACACTTTGAATCGCCTCAATCAGATATCGGGAAATAACGTTATGTCGAAAATACTGACTGCTATGAAGAGATAAAAAATCTGCTCGCGAATGCAACTTTCCTTATTCAATAGGAACTCTTTTGGAAATAGATTGGGACGTGATTTTGAACCACTTTTCTATTCCTACAAATACCTAACAGTAGAATACATATTATAGACCTCTCATATACATATTATACTCCAATACTTATCAATTATTATCATTAAAAAAAGGAAAAATCATAATTTTTGTGAGAGAATTGAAGAGAACTTGCAAGAATTTAATCAAGTGAAAATTCAAACTTGTTTTTTGGATAAAGAAAAGAAGGCACAAGTGGAAGTTTATCAAAAAACCATTGAACATATTCAAGATTTCAAAATCCATCTTCATCGTCTCAATTTATAAAAAATTCGGGTTATGTCTTTTCACTTAAATATAATTTTTTGTAATTTCGATATAAAACCTCGACTAGGGGCGGAGAATTCATCATAATCAATAATAAGGAGTTACAAAGGATCTCTTTGGACCAATAACTAATTGTACAACTGGTCATTCTAATATATGTTGTACACCACATATTTATAACCAAAGAACCCCAACATACTAGGATAATTAATATAAAGAGTTTAATATAAGATGAAATTTCAATACAATGGGTAACACCAATAATGGACATTTTGGAATGAAATAGGAGTCAAATTCACCTTGAACTCTATCAAAACATCTTCAAATCTATTAACAAGAAACTAAAATTGTTTTACAAGTTTTGATATTCTCAATTTAAATCTAAATAATTCTCTCAAATTTCTAATGTATACAACAATGATCTAATTGTTATGTTAAGTCTATGAAGAGCCTACACCTTATAGATTATTTATATGAACCAAATGTTAGAGTTATAGATGAAGTAGGGCACAAGAATTGCGGTCAAAATCAAGATGAATCATCTTCCAAACCAGTCAGCTGGCATTGCGACACCGACCTTCCTCATACATTCCTTTTGCAGCGTCGCTGCGCCAAGCTCCTATTTTGCTCCTTCACGCCCGACGTCACATCTCGGGGCCTTTGATTCCGTCCTTGTCCTTTCAAAATACTTTTTCATCAATTCCAAAGCCCATATCCCAATCAAACTCTCAATCCATGATTATATTTGATCTATCAAATCGGACTTCTAAACCAAAATTATCTAGACTTTCTTCATGAATCAAATTTTCAAATCTCATGGAATTTGAGTAACAAACATAACAAACTCTACCTTCACACAAATTTTATAGTAAAGAATTAAATCTTCACTCTTCAAGTCATTCTCCAACTCTTCCATCATGCCCTTACCAGGCATACTCAATAACTGTGAACTAAGTCAAAGTCTTGCTTACTAGCAGAACTACCTTGCCCACCAACCTTGTTTGAATCATCCCATTTACTTCTAGCTCCCACTGTGTCACCAAATATGCTCGAATAACCACGAGCAGCACCAACTTTACTTGATTTGTCAACCCTGCTCTAATCACCATAAGCATCATGATCAACAAGATCATAACTAGCTCCACCTAAGCTATAGGAAGATTTCCCAATATTATTGTTCGAATCACCACAAACAACCCGATCACAACCAACTCTACCTGAGTTGTCAAAACTTTTCAAATCACCACGAGCAACATGATCAACAAGATCACAACTAACTCCATTTGAGCTACATGAAGATTCCCCAATATTATTGTTCGAATCACCATGAACAACCCGATCACTACCAACTCTACCTGAGGTTTTGCTTATTGAACTATAAGTTGCAGCTATATCTATATTGATCGTTTAACCTTCTGACACATATAGCGTAGACTTTCTCCGCACTTTTAACACAATCTGGCACCCTTGTTAACTTTCATAACTCTATCCCCATCAATATACATGTACCTTTTGAATCAAGAGTACTCAAAGATATTAAATTCATGCTTATACCTAAAACATGTTGAACCAGGCCAAATATTCTAATCGTCACATCAAACATCTTGATTTTGACATCACCAATCCCAGCTATAACATCCCAAAACATTTTATAGTCGTTAATTATAAAAATTGGGATCTTAGTGGAATAAGATGAAACTTAGGGAATCAAATTGCATATCAACAATAGTTGAGGGACTACAAGTGTAATTTCACAAATTATATACAAACACACACACACACACACACATATAATTATATATAATTATGGTTAATTGATTTAATTGTTTGATTACTAAAATTACGTCTATTTATATATGTACGATTATATATAATTATGAATGATTGCCTTAAATTACAATATTACTACAATTACGTGTGTCTATATATATAATTACATAATTATGGTTGGTTGATTTGAAATATACGATTACTATAATTACATGTGCCTATATATCTAAAATTATATACAATTATGGTTGATTGATTTAATTATATTATTCTTGCAATTAAGTGCGTCTATATATGTATAATTATATCTAATTATGATTGATTGATTTAAATTATATAATTTGAATAACCCATACCTTATTTAGTGCAAAATTATAGTGACACCGTCATGACACTTTTCTTTTGGTACCCCTAAATACACCTATAAATACCATACCTAAATCACAACCACAAACACACAAAAGTTATCAATTTGTTGAAGAAGTTAAATTCTCATATACGCAATGACTACGATTATCTTCTAATTATCAAGGTAACTGTAGTTATACGTTGTATGTTAAATCGCTTTTCATATTTTAAAATATGGAATTCGATTTACGAATATGATGTGATTTCTATATGTTTAAATTCATTGGACCGAAGTTTAGTCTCAATACGCAAGGGTATTATAGCAACGGAGTATGGTTCCTAATTTCTGTATCTCCAAATATATGTTATGATTATATATAGAGATTATGACCACCTAAGTTCAGTTTTTAACCTCCATGTCTCCTTATGCACATTAAGAATTACGATTCACGTGACTCACTTATTGGGATTTTATCTCATTATTTATATTTTCTTCCCTTTTATGTAATTGAGATTCGAGGCATTGGAATTTGGAGTTGGCTACTAGTGGAATAATAAAGAGGAGATAATTTAAGAATTGTTAACAATAAATTTTATAATTAAGAAAGTGTTTTATTTTAATTATTGTAACTTTGGGGACAATTATCTTTTGTTAAAGTTCTATTTTTACGATATGTATTTAACAACTCAAAGGTTTTGGCCAGTGATGTCAAAATGGCTCGCCGGCTCGAGCTACCCGTGGCTCGGCCCGGGAAAAGCCCGATCCGAGCCGGCTCATGGCTTAGAACCAACGACCCATTACCTTATTTAGTGCAAAATTATAGTGACACAGTCACGACACTTTTCCTTTGGTACCCCTAAATACACATATAAATACCATACCTAAATCACAACCACAAACACACATAAGTTATCAATTTGTTGAAGAAGTTAAATTCTCATACACGCAATGACTACGATTCTCTTCTAATTATCAAGGTAACTGTAGTTATACGTTGTATGAGAAATCGCTTTTCATATTTTAAAATATGGAATTCGATTTACGAATATGATGTGATTTCTATATGTTTAAGTTCATTGGACCGAAGTTTAGTCTCAATACGCAAGGGAATTATAGCAACGGAGTACGGTTCCTAATTTCTGTATCTCCATATATATGTTATGATCACCTACAAAGATTATGACCACCTAAGTTCAGTTTTTAATCTCCGTGTCTCCTTATGCACATTAAGAATTACGATTTACCTGGCTCACTTATTGGGATTTTATCTCGTTATTTCTAATTTCTTCCTTTTTATGTAATTGAGATTCGACGCATTGGAATTTGGAATTGGCTACTGGTGGAATAATAAAGAGGAGATAATTTAAGAATTGTTATCAATAAATTTTATAATTAAGAAAGTGTTTTATTTTAATTATTGTAACTTTGGGGACAATTATCTTTTGTTAAAGTTCTATTTTTACGATATGCATTTAACAAGTCAAAGGTTTTGGCCAGTGATGTGAAAATGGCTCGCCGGCTCGAGCTGCCCGTGGCTCGGCCCGGGAAAAGCCCGATCCGAGCCGGCTCATGGATTAGAACCACCGACCCATTACCTTATTTAGTGCAAAATTATAGTGACACAGTCATGACACTTTTCTTTTGGTACCCCTAAATACACCTATAAATACCATCCCTAAATCACAACCACAAACACACATAAGTTATCAATTTGTTGAAGAAGTTAAATTCTCATATACGCAATGACTACGATTCGCTTCTAATTATCAAGGTAACTGTAGTTATACGTTGTATGTTAAATCGCTTTTCATATTTTAAAATATGGAATTCGATTTATGAATATGATGTGATTTCTAAATGTTTAAGTTCATTGGACCGAAGTTTGGTCTCAATACGCAAGGGAATTATAGCAACGGAGTACGGTTCCAAATTTCTGTATCTCCATATATATGTTTTGATCATATACAGAGATTATGACCACCTAAGTTCAGTTTTTAATCTCCGTGTCTCCTTATGCACATTAAGAATTACGATTTACGTGGCTCACTTATTGAGATTTTATCTCGTTATTTATAATTTCTTCATTTTTATGTAATTGAGATTCGAGGCATTGGAATTTGGAATTGGCTACTAGTGGAATAATAAAGAGGAGATAATTTAAGAATTGTTAACAATAAATTTTATAATTAAGAAAGTGTTTTATTTTAATTATTGTAACTTTGGGGACAATTATCTTTTGTTAAAGTTCTATTTTTACGATATGTATTTAACAACTCAAAGGTTTTGGCCAGTGATGTCAAAATGGCTCGCCGGCTCGAGCTACCCGTGGCTCGGCCCGGGAAAAGCCCGATCCGAGCCGGCTCATGGCTTAGAACCAACGACCCATTACCTTATTTAGTGCAAAATTATAGTGACACAGTCACGACACTTTTCCTTTGGTACCCCTAAATACACATATAAATACCATACCTAAATCACAACCACAAACACACGTAAGTTATCAATTTGTTGAAGAAGTTAAATTCTCATACACGCAATGACTACGATTCTGTTCTAATTATTAAGGTAACTGTAGTTATACGTTGTATGAGAAATCGCTTATCATATTTCAAAATATGGAATTCGATTTACGAATATGATGTGATTTCTATATGTTTAAGTTCAATTGACCGAAGTTTAGTCTCAATACGCAAGGGAATTATGGCAACGGAGTACGGTTTCTAATTTCTGTATCTCCATATATATGTTATGATCATATACAAAGATTATGACCACCTAAGTTCAGTTTTTAATCTCCGTGTCTCCTTATGCACATGAAGAATTACGATTTACGTGGCTCACTTATTGGGATTTTATCTCGATATCTATAATTTCTTCATTTTTATGTAATTGAGATTCGAGGCATTGGAATTTGGAATTGGCTACTAGTGGAATAATAAAGAGGAGATAATTTAAGAATTGTTAAAAATAAATTTTATAATTAAGAAAGTGTTTTATTTTAATTATTGTAACTTTGGGGATAATTATCTTTTGTTAAAGTTCTATTTTTACGATATGTATTTAACAACTCAAAGGTTTTGGCCAGTGATGTCAAAATGGCTCGCCGGCTCGAGCTGCCCGTGGCTCGGCCCGGGAAAAGCCCGATCCGAGCCGGCTCATGGCTTAGAACCACCGACCCATTACCTTATTTAGTGCAAAATTATAGTGACACAGTCATGACACTTTTCTTTTGGTACCCTAAATACACCTATAAATACCATACCTAAATCACAACCACAAACACACATAAGTTATCAATTTGTTGAAGAAGTTAAATTCTCATATACGCAATGACTACGATTCTCTTCTAATTATCAAGGTAACTGTAGTTATACATTGTATATTAAATCGCTTTTCATATTTTAAAATATGGAATTCGATTTATGAATATGATGTGATTTCTATATGTTTAAGTTCATTGGACCGAAGTTTAGTCTCAATACGCAAGGGAATTATGGCAACGGAGTACGGTTCCTAATTTCTGTATCTCCATAGATATGTTATGATCATATACAGAGATTATGACCACCTAAGTTCAGTTTTTAATCTCCGTGTCTCCTTATGCACATGAAGAATTACGATTTACGTGGCTCACTTATTGGGATTTTATCTCGTTATCTATAATTTCTTCCTTTTTTTGTAATTGAGATTGGAGGCAATGGAATTTGGAATTGGCTACTAGTGGAATAATAAAGAGGAGATAATTTAAGAATTGTTAACAATAAATTTTATAATTAAGAAACTGTTTTATTTTAATTATTGAAACTTTGGGGACAATTATCTTTTGTTAAAGTTCTATTTTTACGATATGTATTTAACAACTCAAAGGTTTTGGCCAGTGATGTCAAAATGGCTCGTCGGTTCGAGCTGCCCGTGGCTTGGCCCGGGAAAAGCCCGATCCGAGCCGGCTCATGGCTTAGAACCAGCAACCCATTACCTTATTTAGTGCAAAATTATAGTGACACAGTCATGACACTTTTCTTATGGTACCCCTAAATACACCTATAAATACCATACCTAAATCACAACCACGAACACACATAAGTTATCAATTTGTTGAAGAAGTTAAATTCTCATATACGCAATGACTACGATTCTCTTCTAATTATCAAGTTAACTGTAGTTATACGTTGTATGTTAAATCGCTTTTCATATTTTAAAATATGGAATTCGATTTATGAATATGATGTGATTTCTATATGTTTAAGTTCATTGGACCGAAGTTTAGTCTCAATACGCAAGGGAATTATAGCAACGGAGTACAGTTCCTAATTTCTGTATCTCCATATCTATGTTATGATCATATACAGAGATTATGACCACCTAAGTTCTGTTTTTAATCTCCGTGTCTCCTTATGCACATGAAGAATTACGATTTACGTGGCTCACTTATTGGGATTTTATCTCCTTATTTATAATTTCTCCCCTTTTATGTAATTGAGATTCGACGCATTGGAATTTGGAATTGGCTACTAGTGGAATAATAAAGAGGAGATAATTTAAGAATTGTTAACAATAAATTTTATAATTAGGAAACTGTTTTATTTTAATTATTGTAACTTTGGGGACAATTATCTTTTGTTAAAGTTCTATTTTTACGATATGTATTTAACAACTCAAAGGTTTTGGCCAGTGATGTCAAAATGGCTCGCCGGCTCGAGCTGCCCGTGGCTTGGCCCCGGGAAAAGCCCGATCCGAGTCGGCTCATGGCTTAGAACCACCAACCAATTACCTTATTTAGTGCAAAATTATAGTGACACAGTCATGACACTTTTCTTATGGTACCCCTAAATACACCTATAAATACCATACCTAAATCACAACCACGAACACACATAAGTTATCAATTTGTTGAAGAAGTTAAATTCTCATATACGCAATAACTACGATTCTCTTCTAATTATCAAGTTAACTGTAGTTATACGTTGTATGTTAAATCGCTTTTCATATTTTAAAATATGGAATTCGATTTATGAATATGATGTGATTTCTGTATGTTTAAGTTCAATTGACCGAAGTTTAGTCTCAATACGCAAGGGAATTATGGCAACGGAGTACGGTTCCTAATTTCTGTATCTCCATATATATGTTATGATCATATACAGAGATTATGACCACCTAAGTTCAGTTTTTAATCTCCGTGTCTCCTTATGCACATGAAGAATTACGATTTACGTGGCTCACTTATTGGGATTTTATCTCGTTATCTATAATTTCTTCATTTTTATGTAATTGTGATTCGAGGCATTGGAATTTGGAATTGGCTACTAGTGGAATAATAAAGAGGAGATAATTTAAGAATTGTTAACAATAAATTTTATAATTAAGAAAGTGTTTTATTTTAATTATTGTAACTTTGGGGATAATTATCTTTTGTTAAAGTTCTATTTTTACGATATGTATTTAACAACTCAAAGGTTTTGGCCAGTGATGTCAAAATGGCTCGCCGGCTCGAGCGCCCGTGGCTCGGCCCGGGAAAAGCCCGATCCGAGCCGGCTCATGACTTAGAACCACCGAACCATTACCTTATTTAGTGCAAAATTATAGTGACACAGTCATGACACTTTTCTTTTGGTACCCCTAAATACACATATAAATACCATACCTAAATCACAACCACAAACACACATAAGTTATCAATTTGTTGAAGAAGTTAAATTCTCATATACGCAATGACTACGATTCTCTTCTAATTATCAAGGTAACTGTAGTTATACGTTGTATGTTAAATCGCTTTTCATATTTTAAAATATGGAATTCGATTTATGAATATGATGTGATTTCTATATGTTTAAGTTCAATTGACCGAAGTTTAGTCTCAATACGCAAGGGAATTATGGCAACGGAGTACGGTTCCTAATTTCTGTATCTCCATATATATGTTATGATCATATACAAAGATTATGACCACCTAAGTTCAGTTTTTAATCTCCGTGTCTCCTTATGCACATGAAGAATTACGATTTACGTGGCTACTTATTGGGATTTTATCTCGTTATCTATAATTTCTTCATTTTTATGTAATTGAGATTCGAGGCATTGGAATTTGGAATTGGCTACTAGTGGAATAATAAAGAGGAGATAATTTAAGAATTGTTAACAATAAATTTTATAATTAAGAAAGTGTTTTATTTTAATTATTGTAACTTTGGGGATAATTATCTTTTGTTAAAGTTCTATTTTTACGATATGTATTTAACAACTCAAAGGTTTTGGCCAGTGATGTCAAAATGGCTCGCCGGCTCGAGCTGCCCGTGGCTTGGCCCCGGGAAAAGCCCGATCCGAGTCGGCTCATGGCTTAGAACCACCAACCAATTACCTTATTTAGTGCAAAATTATAGTGACACAGTCATGACACTTTTCTTATGGTACCCCTAAATACACCTATAAATACCATACCTAAATCACAACCACGAACACACATAAGTTATCAATTTGTTGAAGAAGTTAAATTCTCATATACGCAATAACTACGATTCTCTTCTAATTATCAAGTTAACTGTAGTTATACGTTGTATGTTAAATCGCTTTTCATATTTTAAAATATGGAATTCGATTTATGAATATGATGTGATTTCTGTATGTTTAAGTTCAATTGACCGAAGTTTAGTCTCAATACGCAAGGGAATTATGGCAACGGAGTACGGTTCCTAATTTCTGTACCTCCATATATATGTTATGATCATATACAGAGATTATGACCACCTAAGTTCAGTTTTTAATCTCCGTGTCTCCTTATGCACATGAAGAATTACGATTTACGTGGCTCACTTATTGGGATTTTATCTCGTTATCTATAATTTCTTCATTTTTATGTAATTGTGATTCGAGGCATTGGAATTTGGAATTGGCTACTAGTGGAATAATAAAGAGGAGATAATTTAAGAATTGTTAACAATAAATTTTATAATTAAGAAAGTGTTTTATTTCAATTATTGTAACTTTGGGGATAATTATCTTTTGTTAAAGTTCTATTTTTACGATATGTATTTAACAACTCAAAGGTTTTGGCCAGTGATGTCAAAATGGCTCGCCGGCTCGAGCGCCCGTGGCTCGGCCCGGGAAAAGCCCGATCCGAGCCGGCTCATGACTTAGAACCACCGAACCATTACCTTATTTAGTGCAAAATTATAGTGACACAGTCATGACACTTTTCTTTTGGTACCCCTAAATACACATATAAATACCATACCTAAATCACAACCACAAACACACATAAGTTATCAATTTGTTGAAGAAGTTAAATTCTCATATACGCAATGACTACGATTCTCTTCTAATTATCAAGGTAACTGTAGTTATACGTTGTATGTTAAATCGCTTTTCATATTTTAAAATATGGAATTCGATTTAGGAATATGATGTGATTTCTATATGTTTAAGTTCAATTGACCGAAGTTTAGTCTCAATACGCAAGGGAATTATGGCAACGGAGTACGGTTCCTAATTTCTGTATCTCCATATATATGTTATGATCATATACAAAGATTATGACCACCTAAGTTCAGTTTTTAATCTCCGTGTCTCCTTATGCACATGAAGAATTACGATTTACGTGGCTCACTTATTGGGATTTTATCTCGTTATCTATAATTTCTTCATTTTTATGTAATTGAGATTCGAGGCATTGGAATTTGGAATTGGCTACTAGTGGAATAATAAAGAGGAGATAATTTAAGAATTGTTAACAATAAATTTTATAATTAAGAAAGTGTTTTATTTTAATTATTGTAACTTTGGGGATAATTATCTTTTGTTAAAGTTCTATTTTTACGATATGTATTTAACAACTCAAAGGTTTTGGCCAGTGATGTCAAAATGGCTCGCCGGCTCGAGCTGCCCGTGGCTCGGCCCGGGAAAAGCCCGATCCGAGCTGGCTCATGGCTTAGAACCACCGACCCATTACCTTATTTAGTGCAAAATTATAGTGACACAGTCATGACACTTTTCTTTTGGTACCCCTAAATACACCTATAAATACCAATTCCTAAATCACAACCACAAACACACATAAGTTATCAATTTGTTGAAGAAGTTAAATTCTCATATACGCAATGACTACGATTCTCTTCTAATTATCAAGGTAACTGTAGTTATACGTTGTATGTTAAATCGCTTTTCATATTTTAAAATATGGAATTCGATTTATGAATATGATGTGATTTCTATATGTTTAAGTTCATTGGACCGAAGTTTAGTCTCAATACGCAAGGGAATTATAGCAACGGAGTACGGTTCCTAATTTCTGTATCTCCATATATATGTTATGATCATATACAGAGATTATGACCACCTAAGTTCAGTTTTTAATCTCAGTGTCTCCTGCACATTAAGAATTACGATTTACGTGGCTCACTTATTGGGATTTTATCTCGTTATTTATAATTTCTTCCTTTTTATGTAATTGAGATTCGAGGCATTGGAATTTGGAATTGGCTACTAGTGAAATAATAAAGAAGAGATAATTTATGAATTGTTAACAATAAATTTTATAGTTAAGAAAGTTTTTTATTTTAATTATTGTAACTTTGGGGATAATTATCTTTTGTTAAAGTTCTATTTTTACGATATGTATCTAACAACTCAAAGGTTTTGGCTGGTGACGTCAAAATGGCTCGCTGGCTCGAGCTGCCCGTTGCGCGGCCTGGGAAAAGCCCGATCCGAGCCGACCCGTGGCTTAGAAACACCGACCTGAGCCCTATTTTAGGGTAAAGGCACAAGCCCAAGCCACACGGGCCATTTCGGCCCCGATGAGCCGAGCCAACTCAGCCAATTTTAAAATCAAAAGTTAAAAAAATTAAATAATTTGCAGGCTGCTTTGACCAAAATTAAATAACTTTGTTGGTAGCTGCTGTTACAACTGCCTACGTTTTGTAATCAACTATTTCACACCTGCATGTGTTTACAGACAGTTGTGAATATTAAAAAAAAGAGAGAAAGTAAAAAGAATCGAGTCGTTTCGACTCGTAATGGCCGAACCAAAAATTTTTGGCCAAATAAAAGCTCGACTTGGCTAGACTAGGGCAAAAAAAAGTCTGAACATTTTTTACTCGAGTCGAGCCCAAGATTCGAGTTTCGGCTCGTGGCTCAGCTCAACTCGACTTGGTTCGTTGACACCCCTAGTTTTGGGTCGTTATACCAGCTATTTTACATGGCTCATTATTTTTCACCTTCATGGAACCCCCTTGTAACTGTTTCATATGAAGAAAAACTAATCCCGTTTTAAACCTGTATGAGAAATGCAAGCCGAATTAAGAATTCAATCATCGTCATGTTTGGAGTCACCGTCAGTAATTGCCAAAAGATCTCCATCACTATCTTCTTATGCAAGATTGACATTATAGGAATTTTCTGATTGTTCCTTCTGATCTGTAGTAGCAAACATATTCCGCTACTCATAACAATTCCTCTTCATGTGCCATTTGTTGTTGCAATACCAACATATTTTATTACTGTTGCTAACCTGGACTCTACCCCTTCCATGATCACCTGTCTTCTTTCCACAAATAGCAAGACCCTCTTCCTGGGCCTCAAAATCAACTACTAGATGCTTCATCTTCTTCTTAAAATAAACCGCATTGTATACCTCATCAATAGTAAGAATATCCCAACTATAGAGAATGACATCTCTAAAACTCACATATGAAGGTGGCAACGAACATAATAGTATAAGCCCTAAATCCTCTTCATCATTTTTGACCTCCTTGATCTCCAAATTAGCGACGATTTCCTTGAAAAGCGATAGATGATCTTCCAAAGATCCACATTCGATCAAGTGATGAGAATACAATCGTTGCTTCAAGTATAACTTACAAAGTTACTCTAATTTTAACAACCCAACAACACTTTTCTTTTTTGCTACGTCCTGAAAAATTTGATTAGAAAAATGAAGATGTATTTGTGATAAAGTTTTTCGATCATTGCGTTGCTTCTCTCCCGCAGTCATAGCTATGGGTATTCTATCTATCCCCAACAAACCATCATCAAGATCCAATTGAGCAAGAACCGTTTGCATCTTGATTTGCCACCTTATGAAGTATTTATAGGAACCCA
This sequence comes from Fraxinus americana, assembly GCA_035079005.1. NCBI lineage: Eukaryota > Viridiplantae > Streptophyta > Magnoliopsida > Lamiales > Oleaceae > Fraxinus > Fraxinus americana. Next base: position 12,450 of record JAVHZT010000241.1, on the reverse strand, counting down.
ATCTTTGAGTTATAGATAAAGTAGAGCAAAAGAATCGTGTTCAAAATCAAGTAGAAATCCTCTTCCGTACTCACTAGGTGGCGCCGCGGTGCCCAGGGTTATGTCCTGTCCTTTCAAAACACTTTTCATCAATCCCCAAGCTCTTATCCCAATCAAACTCTCAATCCATGATCATATTTGATCTCTTATCAAGTTAGGATTTTAAACCAAAATTAGCTAGACTTCTTCCATGAATCAAACTTTTAAATCACATGGAATTTGAGTCACAAACATAACACTCGTCAATTAAACTGTTGCACCACCTCTTTCGTCGCATAGGCATGCTACAAAAAGGGTAGGAAAATTTGTTAGAATTATAGTGTTAGACATCTTATGACGGTGTTCAATTCATATAATTGGACTTATTTGTGAAAAATGATTATTATAAATTTATGCCTAATGTCAAGTCATGAGTTGATAGAAGTCGAGCAATCCAATGTATTGTAATATATTATAGGGTAAATTGTACTTTTAGTCCCAAACCTTTGACATAAGTAGCAAATATACCCACTTCATTTTCTTTGGCTAGTTTTAACCCTCAACCTTTCTGAATGATTGGAGATTAAAACCAGATAAAGAAAAAGAGGTGGGTTTATCTGCTACTTTAGGCAAAGGTTGAGGATGAAGAGTGCAATTTATCCTAAGTTACAACGTAAGAGTCAAAATATTCTAGGATATCAAAACTCACAATGGTAGTTTCGACTAGCGGTGGCAATTGGGTCGAGCGGCTCGTCGGCTTGGGTACTCGGCTCGTACAATTCATACCCACGAGCCATTCGGGCTCGTAAAAAAAGAGCCCGAGCACGAGCCGAGCACGAGCAACGAGCCGCTCGGCGAGTGGCTCGTGTCTAAAGAAAAAAAAATAAAAAAATAAAAAATATATATTAAAAAATATATATATATTTTTTTCAATTTCACATACATTTTTCTTCTATAAATATCCACCATAATCAACCATTTTTACCCACCAATATCAATCTCTTATTATTCTCTCATTATTTACTATACAAATACAATACTCTCTACAATTTACATTCTTATTTCTCCATAATTCCATTTATCAATTATCAACATTCAACAATATCATTCTCATTCATTTTCATTCATTCTATATTTCTATAATCATCTTCTTTTTCTACTACTCTTTTTTTTACATTTCTCAATTCTACATTTCTAAATTCAATTTCTATTATTCATAACAAATGGATTCACGATCATTTGTTGAAAGCTTGTTCGGTATGGAGAACGAAACACAAACACCTGCCCAAAATCAATTTGAGAATGAATTCTCCGGTCTCAATGAATTACCAATCCTCGAAAATATTGAAGATTTCAACATTCGTGATAGTCATCCAATTGATTTGGATGACATTGATGATGTTCCAATTGATTTGGAACAAAATGAAGAACCGACATTAAATATTCCCGATGCAACCGGGAAGAGAAATGGGAAGAAGCGGGCAAAATGTTGGGATGATTTCAAATTGGTTCCCACTGGTCGTGTGGTCGATGGACTTCTAGAAACCAAAGCAGCATGTAAATACTGCCAACAACGACTGGCATGGCAAAAAGGCATTGGAACCACCCACCTCAACTGTCACTACAAATCATGTTCGTCCAAACATGGGTTTCTTCCAGCTGGTCAAACGCAACTACAATTTGGTACTCCACAAGCCGGTGCTACTACTACGCAACTTTCTACATGGATGTATTTGGAGGAAGAAGCTCGAACGGGAATGGTGAAGTTCGTTGTCGTGGTGGAGTTGCCACTAGCAATAGCGGACAACCAACATTTTGTTAACTACGTCAAAAGATATCTTCAACCGAGGTACCAAGGGATAAGTCGAAATACTCTTCGTTCTGATATAATTACATATTTTCTTAATGCAAAGCAATTATTGATTTCGGATTTGGAAAAATATGGGAGTGTGATATCCTTAACTTCAGATATGTGGGAAGGGATTAATAAGAGGGGTTATATGGCTGCAACTGCACACTACATAGACCTACTTTGGGTCATGCATAAAAAAATTATTGCTTTTAAAATTATTGAGCATCCGCACAACGCTCAAACTATATTTAATGCTATTATGTTAATAATTCGAAAATATAAATGTGAGAGTAAAATTCGTTCTTTTACGTTCGACAACGCCTCTGTAAATAAAGATGTTATTGATAAATTGCATAGAGTTCTTAATCCTGATTTCGGTGGCTATTTATTTCATGTTCGATGTGTATGCCATATATTTAATTTAATAGTACAAGACGGTTTAAAACACGTTAAGGATGAAATTAACCAAATTAGGAATGCACTTATATATATCACGTGTACACCTAGTAGAAAACAAGTATTTGTGGATTTTTTTTGTAGAATCTGGGATGACGAATACAAAAACCTTTATTACTGACGTAGGCCATAGATGAAACTTCACGTACTTATTACTAAAATCATATGAAGGTTATGAAGCATATATTACTGAATTTTTTAACAATAGACATATTAGAGACGAAGACGATACTATTTTAAGTGAATCCGATTGGAATATAGTTTTTAAAATAAAAAAATTTTTGACAAGTTTTTTTGAGTCTACAAATATATTGTCAGGTGTTTATTATCCCACTAGTTGTATGGTTCTTGAACGTCTTTATATAACTGCAAGAACTTTTGCTAGATTTCAAAATGATCCCGATTTTCAAGCTGTTATATATTCTATGGAATTGAAATTTAGAAAATATTAGGAAGAATTACCTATGTTATTTCCTTTAGCATGTGTCATGGACCCCGATATAATTTATCGGGTACTAAATTTATAATTGATCAAATGTCAAATGCTTTAACTTTTAATACACCTATTACTTATAGAAATTTGGAACCGACGTTCCGTGAAATGTATGAATTATATGCTTCACGAATGGGTACACATATTAATCGTGTACCTGCACACACTCCTCCTACTAATATAACAGATGACGACGCTGAAATTTTGAATTTATTTGAAAGTATGCACTCGAATAGATTTGATGCAACTGCATATGCATGTGGTTCCTCTAGTAGTAATAGTAGTAGTTTGACATCCACTGCATGTACTCAAAATTCCAGCAGCAGCCGTAGTCAAACTCCAAATGCGTTGCCATTTGAATTAATCAATTACTTTAGTCAACCTTTGCCTACTAACAAAACAACTAGTAAAAGTTCAGAAAATGTCTTTGAATTCTGGTAAAATAACGAACGCTGATGGCCAGTAGTTGCTGCTATGGCAAAAGATCTACTAACACCTCCGGTTAGCACTGTACCTTCGAAATCTGCTTTTAGTGTAGGGAAAAGGGTTCTCTCTGAGGTCAGAAGTCGACTAAAAGAAGATATTTTGGAGGCGTTAATGTGCGTGAAGGATTGGGAAGACGCTAATTATCGAATTCAAGATAAATATGCCGAAATTGCATGTAACCAAGTAAGTGATATTTAATTTTACCAATCACCACATTCATCACATTATTTTATTCATAACTTTATAATTTTTTTTAAAAAAAATTGTACACGTAACAAGTTGTTCGTGTACAATTTTTAACTATGCCTACTCGAAATTGAAGTAGCCAGTCCCAAGCCTGGATAAAGGAGGAGAGTTTATCTTTTTTTTTTTTTTTTTTGTAATTGTAAAAAATAAAAATGTTAGTAGGAAAAGTATATTTGAAAAATTGTTTACAAAACGTGTATATATATATTTTTCTTTAAGTATTTCTTAACAAATAAAATTTTGTTCTTATTATTTTAAAAATTTAAATTTGTTTTGAAAAGTGTATATTTTATAAAAAAATTTAGATAATGTTTGTGTACAGTGTGTGTGTGTGTGTGTCTATATATATATATATATATATATATATATATATATATATATTTAAGTTTAGTGATTTTTAAAAAAAAAAAAAAGACGTCAAAGACGAGCTGAGCGGCTCGGCTCGCCGCTCGGCTCGTCTTTGGGCGAGCTTGCCCAAATTGCCACCCGCTCGGCTCGTGCGATCATGGGCGAGCCGGCTGGGCTCGGCCCATTACCACGACTAGTTTCGACCCAATGAGAGTGTCAAATTTTGTCAAATACAATAGCTAATAGCTCTTTCTTTGTAGTGGCGTAGTTGAGTCTAGCATCAATCATAGTCTGGCTAGCCTAGAGAATTACATGTTGCACCTTATCCCTGCATTTTCCAAATATTACTTGCACTAAATAGTCATTGCATCATACATTAGCTTAAATGTTATATTCTAGACCATTGTAACCAAATCAAGTATTGTTACGAGCTTTTCTTTCAAAGCGTTGAATGCTTGCACATATTCTTTAGGGTTGAATGGGACGATGTACTTCTCAAGAAGATTTTATAAGGACTTAGTGATTTTTGAAATTTTTTTGATAAAATGTCGATATAAATCGAGATGGCATATAATTCTCTGGACATTCTTCACAGATGTCAGTGAAGGCCATAATTACTCGAATTTTTGCTCTATCAACCTCAATTTCCTTAGGAAAAAATGTGATGTTCCAACACAAATTTTTTTTCACCATAAAGTGACATAGTTAAGTACTAAGTTTCTTTCTTCAATTCACTGCAAGATAAGAGCCAAATTATCAAGGAACTCACGAAAAAAATACCCAAAGATCGAGAAGTCATCCATGAACACCTCAATTTATCTCTCTACCATATTTGAGAAAATTGATATCATTCAATTTTCTAAATTGTTGTAGGGGCATTGTACAAGATGAAGGGCACCCTCTTATAAGCAAAAGTTCTATAAGGGCAAGTGAACATAGATTTCTCTTTATCTTCTAAAGTTATAGGGATTTAGTTATAACTAGAATAGCCATCAATAAAAATAGTGAGAATGATTAGCAAGTCTTTTCAAAATGTGATCAATAAATGGCAAAGGAAAGTGATTGTTTCTTGTTGGATTATTCAGTTTGCAATAGTCAAATGAAAACTCACAATCCTTGATTGACGAGCTTATCGTATTCATTTATAAGAATAGTAATTCCTCCTCATTTGGCAAAAAAAAAAAAAAAAAAAACGAATGAACACTGTCATAAATAAGATAAATGATCTTAGCATATTTTTATGGGATAATTGCTACAGCGGTACAAAACCTTTTATTTAATAACAGACTTTGCCCAAATCTTTCATTTGTACCATCCACTGTACAAAACCTTTCAAAATGTCGCAGTTGAAATCCAAATGGATAGTTTCTGTTAGTTTGATCTTTAGTTGACCAGATAATTGATATTGACAATAATTTTGACTAAATTTAAAAGATTAAATGGTAATTTTATATATTTTTTATAATAAAATAACCAAACTTAAATAATTAAAATTAAAAATCAATTTTCACCTTGTTCTTCCTCATTCACCCCACACATACCCACTTCGATCTCACCCCACCCCAAGTCTGTAAACCCCAAATCTTCAAGTTTTGGTATTGAAGAGATGGGTAATGCTATATGTACATGTACATAACCATTCATATAATGGTTCACATAATTAAACGTGGCATGTGATCCTGCCTTTAATTCAACTTTCACACTTACACATCAATAAGTGGATGATTGTCACATCATCATTATGTGAACCATTATGTAGAGGATTATGTACAATTAGATTAATCCTGAAGAGATATGATGAAGAAGGAGAATAAGAGAATTTTTAAAAAAATTACTAGTGTCGTAACCAAAAAGAAGACCACCAATACCTGCAACAATAGTCAACCCCAAAACATAATCGTTGCTGAAATATGTTATCTTCCTATTTCCAAGCACAAAATGTTGATGCTTCAATTGGTATTGTCACATATTAAGAATTACACTAATTCGGGTGATCAGAGCAAAACCCATTTACTTATTCAAATTCAATCTGATGAAAAACCCCAAATTCATTATATTTCAACCTCGTCGCTCCACTTTCAGTCATTAGGTCTCTTCACCATTTCTTTTGAAATCAGAAAATAAATAAATGGAAAAAATGAATTAAAATTCTAAAATTTCACATCTAATGTGTTATAAAACCCTAGTATCAGGGGAAAAAAGTACCTCATAAGCCATGTGGATTTGAATGAATTTCTTAGAAGCATTAGATGACTCACTCTGAGAGTGAGATAAGTCCGAATGAGTTTTCTTTGCCAATTTTCGAAAAGTGGCTTTGATTTCTATGAGACTAGTCCCGAGCTACCGCTTCGCAGTGAAACTTTGCTAATGAAGGCTATAAATTCATAACAAAGAAAATAGTAAATGAGTTTTTTAATCTTCTCTTCTTCTTCTTCTTCTCCAAATCTCTTCAATACCAAAACTTGAAGATTTGGGGTTTGCAAACTTGGGGCGGGGGTGAGGGTGGGGTGAGGGTGGGTATGTGTGGGTGAATGGAGAAGAAGAAGGTGGAAATTGATTTTTAATTTTAATTATTTGATTTGTTATTTTATTATAAAAATGTAAAACTATCATTTTAACCTTTTAAAATTAGTAAAAATTATTGTCAAGGTCAATTATCTAGTCAACTAACGGTCAAACTAACAGAAACCATTGATAGGAATGTAAAATGCATATTTTTCCCTTTCTATTTTATGTGCTTGTATGATTAATCAATGCCAAAATGTACTCACTTCGTTCTTATTTTGATTTAGGTGGGAATTCTATAAATATAACGTAATTTGAAAGAAATAAGCGAATAAAGACCAAAATGAAAGAAAATGAAGTTTGGAGATTGAAATACAGATACTAAAAAGTCATGTGGAACCTCACAATGAAGATTTGAGTGTGTTAGGAGTTAATTAGATGAAAGAACACATCAAATGGATGAGATATCGTAAAAGTATGATCACACATCAATTTACCATTGAAAAAATTATGCACCGATTTTCAGTTTCATATTGAGACCCATTTTTATATAGAAAACAATCGAATAGGAACCCTTTGAGTTTTCTTTCCAACGCATTTTGAATTGCATCAATCGAATATCGCGAGAGAAAGATATAGTCAAAATACTGAACGCTGTCAGGTGAAAATTATTTTAAGCAATGCAGCAACATAGCTTAAATTCTATACGGTCGCAAATGGTGTTTCAGCGAATTTCAGAATCTATTTGCAATATTCTATACGACCACATGACTTACTACTATGAGGCCGCATAGTTCATTCCCGACGCGAAAATTCTGGTTTTCGAATTTAAGTCAACTACCTATGGAAATAACTATAAATACATATTTTAAAATCCTAGAACGGGGGGAAGAACGTACAGAACATCTCCAAACTTCATTTTTCATTATTTTACTCATAGATTCATGAAAAGTAACTAAACTTTTACACTTAGTCGAAGGAGATTGAAGCCTCAGAACCACATATTGTGAGATCTAAATGGTTTTTCTTAGTTTAATTCATGTATTTTAGTATTGAATATTCTTTTGCACTTATTTCCACAAATGTTATTTTTAATTGCTAGGAGGCCTACTAGTTTGTTATTCATTACAATCTACGCTAAGTTAAATATCAAATCTGTAATTATTTGATTACTTTAACTTGTGAAGTAACTAGGGTTTAATAATTTGCTGCTTTGGTGAATGTTAAATTTTAGGAATAATGTTTAAATAGATTGAATGCAACCACTGGTGTTTGTATTATTTAGTTCATCGATTTTTCTATTGTATAAAACTGTTATTAAATTGAATTTTGAGCGCTGGTTTGGGGTTATTTAATAATTAAGGTTAGTTAGAAAGCTTATTTCTAGCTAACTAAAATTAAGGAGAAATATAAATTATTTCCAACGGTCAATATTCAAAATATGGGTTGATTCATATTTGTATCGATGATCAATTGTAAAGTTCCGAAGGATATTGATTTGGACCAATGTTAGTCTTTTGATTGTTTTCGATAATTTAATTTTCATTATTATTAATTGGGTTATTTATAATTGTTTTCATACAAAACCCCCCAATCATTGTACAAAGTATAAAATATTGAATTACATACTCTTCGTGGAATCGACCCTTACTTCCACCACTACATTAGTTTTAGAGGTTAAGATATTACTTTTGCGTGATTGCGAAGCACGCACCAAATTTTGGCGTCGTTGCTGAGGAGTAGTGCAAATTTATTTCTATGATTCTTTAGCTGTTTATTTTATTTTTGAAAAAAAAAATCACAATTTTCTAGATTTTTAGGCAATTTATTGTTTTTAGGAATTTTAATATAGATTTTATTTATTTTTCTTACTCCAACTTCTTTTTAATTTGTTTTTCGTTTGTTTTATTTGTTTATGCCCGTAACTCGATCTTCTAATCAAAGTGAATTGCAATACGATCCGAAATTAGAAAGAACTCTACATAGGTTAAGGAGTGGCAATAGGTGGAATTTCACAGTGAACAATTTTGATCTTGGGAACCTATTCCCTGGTGATTTTTGAATCAAAGGAAGAGGAAGTCATGATAATTGAATTTTGAAGGAGCTTGCAGCCCCTAACTTGAATCAACAACCTCTATGCATTACTTTTCCTAATTTAGATGTTACTACTACTTTCGAATTAAAATCTGGGCTAATTCATGTTTTACCCACTTTTCATGGTCTTGCAAGTGAGGATCCACACAAGCATCTAAAGGAATTCCATGTGGTTTGCAGAATCATGGAACATACGGGAGTCACCAAAGAACAAATCAAACTGAGAGCCTTCCCATTCTCTTTGAAAGATTCGCCAAATGATTGACTCTATTATCTACCTTCCAAAAGCGTTACTACATGGGATGGGATAAGAAGATTATTTTTGGAGAAATACTTCCCAACTTTAAGGGCAACTAACATCCGAAAGGAAACAGAGAGTCATTATATGAATACTAGGAGCAGTTCAAGAAATTGTGCGCAAGTTGCCCCATCACCAAATTAGTGAGCAGCTCATTTTTCAATTTTATGAAGGTCTTCTACCCACAAACAGGAGTATGATTGATGCTGCAAGTAGATAAGCGTTGATAGATAAAACTCCAGAGGCTGTAAAAGAACTTAATTGCAAATATGGTAGCTAACTTTCAGCAATTTGGCACTAGACTTGACACCCCGTCTAAACATGTTAACGAGGTAAATGTTTCATCCATTGAACAACAACTGGTGAGTCTAACCACTCTTGTTCGTCAAATGGTTGCAGGTACTATGTAAACAGCAAAGACATGTGGAATTTGTTCATTAGTAAGCCATCCAACTGATATGTGCTCAACACTTTAAGAAGAATCGTTGAACACATAAATACAGTCAGTAGCTTTCCTGGACAATCACGGAGGAATTATGATCCCTATTCAAACACATACAACCAAGGATGGAGGGATAATTCAAATCTTAGCTATGAGAATCAACAAGTGAATCAATCTATGAATCAAAATCGACAAAAAATTCCAATAATATAATCAGCCATACCCTCATAGACAACAACAGAGCCAAACTTCTAACTCTAGTATGTCTTTAGAAGATGTTGTTAAATCTCTTACCACGAACACTTTACAATTTCAACAGGAGACTTAGGGCTAGTATTCAATATTTGGAGAATCAAATGAATCAAGTAGCTAAAGTGTTCAGTCAGCTAAATGTGCAAAGTTTGGGAAAACTACCTCTTCAAACAATTATGAATTCAAAAGAAAATGTGAGCGCAATCATCTTGAGAAGTGGTAAAGAGGTTGAGATTCCAGTAAAGGCATCCTTTACGCTGTTGGAACAAGAAGATGAAGAAAAAGAAGTTGCAAACAAGACTATCACCAATGATATTGAGATGACTGAACATAAGTTTTTACCCCTCTTTGATTATAAACCAATACTCCATTTTCCTCAAGCCTTAGTAGGATCTAGGAAATATGAAAGAGATCATGATGAGTTGCATGAAATTTTCATTAAATACTAGGTCAATATTCCACTTTTAGATATTATTAAACAAGTGCCTCATTATGCTAAATTTTTGAAACAATTGTGCACAAGTAAGAGATAACAGAAACTGAAGGAAATTGAAAGGGTAAAAGTTGGAGAACGGGTATTTGCAATTATTTAAGAGAAACTTCCTGCAAAGTGGACGGATCCAAATATGTTCACTATCCCTTGCATGATAGGCGACACTAAGTTTGAAAAGGCTATGATAGATTCACGAGCATCTATTAATGTCATGTCATATTCTGTGTACACTTCCTCGAAACTTGGATATTTAAATAAAATTGGTGTAATAATTCAACTAGCTGATAAATCTAATGCCTATCCTAAGGGGGTAATTGATGATGTTCTCTGAAAGTTAATAAGTTGGTTTTTCCTGCTTATTTTTATGTGCTTGACATGGACAATAGTAATCATACTACTTCTATCTTATTAGAAAGACCGTTCTTAAGGACATCCAAAACTAAAATAGATTTTCATAATGGCACATTGACCATGGAATTTGATGATAAAATCATTAAACTTAATAACTATGATTCCATGAAATATCCGTATAATAATAATCATGTTCATTTTATTGATGTGATTGATCATTTAGCACATGATGTTTTTGAATTTGATACTAAAAATGAATGGGAAGCTGTCATTAATGAGCATCTTGGGAAGAAGAATCAGAAGTTGGCTTTGAACACTGAGTTACAAGAAACTGTTGCAATATTGAACAATCTTCCAAAACTACAACATTCAGGTAACAGTTCTTATTTTACTTTACCAATTTCTAATGAGAGGCTTCTGCTTTCTGTCTTGCATACTTCCATTCCAAATTTGAAGCCTCACCCCAGTCACTACAAGTGTGCATTCCATGGAGGTGGATGAACACTTTCAGTTATCATTCCCAACGGACTTGGTGCACCGCAGGAAGATCGAAGCCAACCATGATAGACATGGGCTAAACAAGGAAATATTGAGTCGTGCCAAAGACAATAAACAAAGGTGCTACTTGGGAGGCAACCTAAGGGGAGTTCGTTCCTTTATCTTTTTGTTTTTGTTTTTCGCATTCATTTTTTGTTATATTTGTCATTTTTTTGCATTACACTTTACATTGGAACAATGTAGGTTTTAAGTGGGGGGAATTAGATTGAGTTTAAATTTTAAAAATTTTGGAAATTTTTTTGCATGATTTTTTAAGAAGAGGAGTTGATGTTAAATGATTTTTTTGGTTGTGTATACTATTTGCAAAAATTGATTATATTTTTGAAGAACTCATAACATGATTGAATAAATAATTTTACAACTTAAAGCTAATTGGTTGATGATAGGAATGTAAAATACACATTTTATATCTTTATTTAATGCACTCATATGACTATTTTATGCCTAAATGTACTTAGTATTCTCATATTTTGGTTTAGGTGGCAAGTTGATGGATATAGCGTAATTTGGAAGAAATATGTGAACATGGACCAAAGTGAAAGTTCAAGAACTAGCGTGCAAATATACATAAGTTGTGTCAAACCAAACAATGAACATTTGAGAGCCAGTTGGTTGAAAGAAGACGTCAAATGGATGAAATATCGTCAAAGTATGATCAAACATCAATTTCCAATCGAAAAGTTATACACCGATTTTTAGCCTCATATTGAGACCCATTTTCGACATGGAAAATGATCGAATTGGTAGATCATATCTGAATAAAAGTTGTAGCCCTTTGAGTTATCTTTCCAACGCATCTTGAATTGCCTCAATCGGATATCGGGAAAAGAAGATACGACCAAAACACTGAAAGCTATTCGGAGGAAATTTCGTAAAACCATGCGGCCGCATGGTTCATTTCCGATACGAAAATTCTGGTTTCTTAATTTAAGTCAAATATCTATGGAAACAACTATAAATACATATTTTAAAACCCTATAACGGACCAGAACGCCTCCAACCTATTTTCTCTCTATTTTTCTTAGATCTATCATGTGTAACTAACTCTTGGTGCTTGATTGAAGGATACCGAAGCCTTGGAAGACATTATAACTGTGAGATCCACCTATTTTCATTGTTTAATTTATATTTTCAGTATTAAATATTCTTCTATGCATAATTTTATGATTGTCATGTTTGATTGCTAAGAGATCTATTAGTTTTTCATATATTGCAATCTATAGCTAAGGTAAATCTCAAATTCGTAATTGTTTGAATCATTTAACTTGTGAAGCACTAGGATTTAATAATTTTCTGCGATAGATGTTATTGAATCTTAAGAAGAATGTTTAAATAGATTGAATGCAACCGCTGGTGCTTGTATTATCTAGTTCATCGATTTTTCTAGTATTTAAAGCTGTTATTAAATTGAATCTTTAGCGCTGGTCTGAAATTATTTGATAATTAGGGTTAATTAAAATGCTGGGTTCTGATTAATAAAAATTAAGGAGAAATAGGAATTTATTTCAACGATGAATATTGTGAATGTAGATTGATTATTCTTTGTGGATTGATGAAT